>JABWTJ010000543.1:0-274995 GCA_016801875.1 Solanum sitiens | reverse complement strand
TGTGTGATTGTGTTTTCTTTATTACACCCGTATAGTTGTGATAATTGAGGTGATTATGTATTATGTTGATACTTGATTGATTGAGGTGCATCATCATCCCCTTATTTGAAATAATATTGTGTACATGCATTGACATGAGATTGAGTATAAGTTGGGCACGTGGAGATCATCCGTGCTGGGGATGGTGAGATGTTAAGATTGTAAATTGGGCATGTGGAGACCGTCCATGCGGAAATTGTTGATTTTATGATTGTGCGTTTAGATCGTCCGCACAGACACGTGGAGATCGTCCGTGTCGGTATATGGACCTCGCGAGTCCCCCATGGGTCATGAACTCTCGATGTATTTCTGAGGAGTATCATGTATATGCGGTTGAGAGAGTACTGGGTATTCTGAGACATATCATTTCATGGTATCATGTTGCATTGCATTTCATCGCATCCTTCATTCTTGATGATTATGTGTTTTATTTGATGGTTGGAAATTACTTAATGTTTGATTACCTCTATTTTATGAAACTTGACTGGTTATAGACTTGTATAATTGAATAATCAATTTTTCTTATATAAACTCCCGTCACTACTTCTTCGTTGTCGGTCAATGAGATATGCTGGGTACACGTGGTTTCGTACTCATACTACACTTGTTGCACTCTTTGTGGTGCAGATTCGTTTCCGAGTAGGAGCACATCTCGTGGAGCAAATTGAGTCCGAGTTTGGAGGGTCTTGGAGTTGTGGTGAGCTGCTTGGCTGTTCCGTGGCCCACATCTCCCTCTATCTTTTATTTATTCTGTTATTTAGTATTCAGACAGGATATCCCTTATGTTAGATTTGTCATTTTAGTTTCAGACTTGCATCGTATTTTAGAAGCTCTTGTACTTAAGACACCAAATCTTGGGGTGGTATTTTCTTCTTCTGCATTTCGTACTTGTAAGGAAATTCAATGTTGGAGATTCTTGCTAAGTGTTTGTCTTTTTACTCATTTGTTGGTTAAGTTTGATAAATATGTTGGGTTGGCTTACCTATTGGTTGGGAATATAGGTGCCATCACGACTTGAAAAATTTGGGTCGTGACAAATTTGGTATCAGAGCCCTAGGTTCATCGGTCTCACGAGTACAAGAGCAATGTCTAGTAGAGTCTTGCGGATCGGTATGAAGACGTCCATACCTATCTTCGAGAGGCTATAGGACATTTAGGAAATATTGTTTTCTTTCATTCACTATCGTGCACTTGACCTTGTCAAAAAATTCTAATCTTGATATCTCATTCTCTCTCAGATGGCGAGAAATCGTAAATCTGCAAGTGGTGGTCAGGATCCTATTCCTGCGCCTGCTTCTAGGAACACTATCCGAGGTAGAGGCAGGGTACGAGCTCGAGGTCAGGGTAGGGGCCGTATTGCAGCACCTGTGGAAGGTCAAGTTCCAATAGCTACCCAGGGTCGTGATAGGACCGTACCTCCTGATACAGAGGCTATTCATGGGGATGTGCAAGATCATGTCGATGGAGATGGGCCAGCTCAGGCTCCACCCAGTACTATTGTCACCCCAGTGCTTCAAGATACCTTGGCTCGTATGTTAGGAATCCTAGAAGGGATGGCTCAGGCAGGAGCTTTGCATGTCACTTCTGATGGCTCACAGACCCGTGTTGGAGGTCAAACTCCAGATCCGATAGTTGCTCCAGATTCTCAGACTCCTAGGACTCAGCCAGCTGCTGCTGTAGCTCCTCGTTTGGATAGTATAGAGTTTCCAGATATGACATCACATTTGGTGAATAGGCCTTCTATGACTATTGATGAGCAAAAGATGTTTGGGAGATTCAGACTAATGAATCCTCCTACTTATACTGGTGACTTAGCTGAGGATGCATATGAATTTATAGTTAGTTGTCATGAGAGGTTGCATAATCTTGGATTGGTGGAGTCTCATGGAGTTGACTATACAGCTTTTCAGATGACTGGTTCAGCCAAACAGTGGTGGAGGGATTATATTAGTAGTAGGACAGCTGGATCCTCTCCACTATCCTGGACTCAGTTTACTCAGGTATTTCTATCCAAATTTGTTCCACGCAGTGAGAGGGAGCGCAAGCGGGCAGAGTTTGAGGGTTTGCAACAAGGTGGTATGTCAGTTACAGAGTATGAGGGTAAATTTCATGCCTTGGCTAGGCATGCTTCGATGATACTTCCCACAGAGGCTAAGAGAGTGAGAAGGTTTGTTAAGGGGTTGATTATTCCAATTCGTCTAGGAGTTTCTCAGGTTGCTGCTTCTGGTGTTCCATTCCAGAAAGTGGTAGATGCTGCTAAGGAGTTGGAGATGATTCGGCGTGAGGGATTTGAGCAGCGTGAAGGCAAGAGGACTCGTTATTCAGGTGATTATGGTGGTGGTCCGCCTAGGAGTCGGGGTTACGTGGGCAGAGGTTATCACCCTCAGTCTAGCAAACCCATTCATGCTGCTATACCAGCGTCTGAGGCTGGTTACGCTGGGCATAGCTCTTCGAGCTCATTGCATACTTCACAGGGTTCATCTTCTAGACCTATAGTTCGTGGAGGGCATTCTGGTCATTCAGGTCCCTCTCATCAGCCTGCGTCTCGTAGAGGCTGTTTTGAGTGTGGTGATATGGGACACTATGTGAGAGACTGCCCTAGGACCAGACGTGGTGGCTTACATCAGGGTTCTCAAGCTTCGACTTTCAGAGCTGCACAACCTCCAGCTAGGGGTGGTGCACAGAGTGGTAGAGGTGGCTCTTACTCAGGTAGAGGTGGTTCTTCTTCTGGTCGAGGTGGTGGTCGTGGAGATTCACAATCTGAGGGAGGTTGTTCTCATTGTTATGCCTTTCCGGGTAGGCCAGAGGCTGAGGCTTCAGATGCTGTTATCACAGGTATTATTCCGATTTGTCATCGACCAGCTACTGTATTATTTGATCCAGGCTCTACTTATTCTTATGTGTCCACATATTTTGCTCCTAGTCTGGATATATTATGTAAGTCCCTTGAATTGCCGGTACATGTTTCTACTCCTGTCGGGGATTCTGTAGTTGTAGATCGGGTGTATCGTCTATGTATTGTTACCTTGATGGGGTATGACACTCATGTGGATTTAAAGGTCTTAGATATGGTAGATTTTGATGTGATTCTTGGTATGGATTGGTTATCTTCTTACCACGCAATTTTAAATTGCCATGCCAAGACAATCACTTTAGCTATGCCTGGAATTCCTACAGTAGAATGGAGAGGTTCTCTTAGTCACCCTCCTAAGGGTGTGATATCATTTCTTAAGTCTCATTAGTTGGTACAGAGAGGATGTTTGTCTTACTTGGCACACATTCGAGATACTAGTGTTGAGACTCCTCTGTTTGAGTCTATTCCAGTGGTGAGTGAATTTTCAGAGGTATTCCCGACCGATTTACCAGGTCTTCCACCAGATCGTGATATTGATTTTTGTATTGATGTGGAGCCAGGCACTCGGCCTATTTCCATTCCTCCTTATCGTATGGCACCGGCTGAATTGAAAGAGTTGAAGGAGCAGTTGCAGGATTTGTTGAGCAAAGGTTTTATTAGACCAAGTGTATCTCCTTGGGGTGCTCCAGTGTTATTTGTGAAGAAGAAAGATGGATCTATGCGTATGTGTATTAACTATCGGCAGTTGAACAAGGTAACCATCAGAAATAAGTACCCGATACCTCGTATTGATGATTTATTTAATCAGTTGCAGGGTGCTTCAGTTTTCTCCAAGATTGACTTGAGATCTGGCTATCATCAGCTGAAGGTTAGGGCAGAGGATATTCCTAAGACAGCTTTCCGAACACGTTATGGCCATTACGAGTTTTTGGTGATGTCTTTCGGATTAACTAATGCCCCAGCAGCTTTTATGGACTTGATGAATGGAGTGTTCAGACCGAATTTGGATTCCTTTGTTATTGTATTCATAGATGATATATTGATATACTCACGCACTAAGGAGGAACATGAGCATCATTTGAGGATTGTTCTTGGGATTCTAAAGGAGAAGAAGCTTTATGCAAAGTTTTCAAAGTGTGAGTTTTGGCTTAGTTCGGTAGCATTCTTGGGATATGTAGTGTCCAAGGAGGGTATCATAGTGGATCCTAAGAAGATTGAGGCGGTTAGAGATTGGGTCAGACCTGCTTCAGTTACTGAGATTCGGAGTTTCTTGGGCCTTGCAGGTTATTATCGATGGTTTGTTGAGGGTTTCTCATCCATTGCATCTCCATTAACTAGATTGACACAGAAGGAGGTGACTTTTCAGTGGTCTGACGAATGTGAGGTTAGTTTCCAAAAGCTCAAGACTTTATTGACTACTGCTCCGATTTTGACCCTACCCGTGGAGGGAGAGGGTTTTGTTGTATATTGTGATGCTTCTCGGATTGGTCTTGGTTGTGTATTAATGCAGAAGGGAAAAGTGATAGCTTATGCTTCAAGGCAATTGAAGGTTCATGAGAAGAACTACCCTATTCATGATTTAGAATTGGCGGCTGTTGTGTTTGCATTAAAGATTTGGAGGCATTATCTTTATGGTGTGCATTGTGAGGTATTCACGGATCATCGTAGTCTCCAGTATATATTCAATCAGAGGGATCTCAATTTGAGGCAGAGGAGATGGTTGGAGTTGCTCAAAGACTACGATATGACTATTCTTTATCATCCAGGCAAGGCAAATGTTGTAGCAGATGCCTTGAGTCGAAAGGCGGTAAGTATGGGTAGTCTAGCCATGTTACAGGTTGGCGAGCGTCCTTTATCTAGGGATGTCCAATCCTTGGCCAATAGCTTTGTGAGACTTGATATTTCAGAATCTGGTAAGGTGTTGGCTTATGTGGAGGCTAGGTCATCCTTGTTAGAGCAGATTCGGGCTCAACAGTTTGATGATGGTGATTTGTGTAAGATTAGGGACAAGGTGTTAAAAGGAGAAGCCAAGGCTGCAATTCTTGATAGTGAGGGAGTTTTGAGGATTAAAGGTCGTATATGTGTTCCTCGTACAGGTGATTTGACTAGATTGATCATGGAGGAGGCTCATAGTTCGAGGTACTCTATTCATCCGGGGGCTACTAAGATGTATCGTGACTTGAAGCAGCATTATTGGTGGTGTCGTATGAAGAGGGACATAGTGGATTTTGTATCCCGGTGTCTGAATTGTCAGCAAGTGAAGTATGAACACCAAAAGACTGGAGGTGTGACACAGAGGATGCCTATACCTGAGTGGAAGTGGGAGCGTATTGCTATGGACTTTGTGGTAGGATTACCACGTACCTTGGGTAAGTTTGATGCTATATGGGTCATTGTGGATCGACTGACTAAGTCTGCACACTTTGTACCAGTTCAGACTACCTATAACTCAGAGAAGTTAGCCAAGATCTATATTCGAGAGATAGTTCGTTTGCATGGGGTTCCTATTTATATTATTTCAGATCGTGGCACTCAATTTACATCTCATTTCTGGCGGTCTATGCAGAAGGAGTTGGGCACTCGGGTGGATCTTAGTACAGCCTTTCACCCTCAGATGGATGGTCAGTCTGAGAGGACTATTCAGGTTCTTGAGGACATGTTGCGGGCGTGTGTGATTGACTTTGGTGGTCACTGGGATCAGTTCTTGCCATTAGTGGAGTTTGCTTACAATAATAGTTATCATTCGAGCATTGAGATGGCACCATTTGAGGCTTTGTATGGTAGGAGATGTCGATCTCCAATTGGTTGGGAATATAGGTGCCATCACGACTTGAAAAATTTGGGTCGTGACAAAAACCTTTTGTACTGGTTGCTTGTCGAAAAAATAATAATTTCACAGCTTTATAACTTCTAATTCACGTGGTTGATGTTCTCCTTATTCAAGTCGGATTCGTTCTGTAAGGAACACGTCTGTACAACCTGTTTCTTTCATCTGTTCCTGCATTTGTCAATTATCAAAATCTTTCTCATTCTAACAAATTCCCCCTTTTTGATGATGACAATTATACATTTCGAACTCAGCAAATAAGACACACATCTTCCTTCTTTTGCCATGTTACTACTATAACTCCTTAACTTTGCCATACTTCAAAACAACGACACTTTAACAAATTCCCCCTTTTTGACTATGGCAAATTTATCTGCTTGCATTGAATAGGTACACATAACTCATATGCAGCTGCTTCCCTCTTTTGACATTAGGCAAATTCGATACTCATGGTCACTGGGGCTATCACTTACACAAACACTTAAAAATCAAGAACTCAATTAGCTATAGCAAAGCATTTGCATAAACATAGGATATAGACATTAACTTAAAACTCAAATCCAACATTAGCATTAATCAAAAGCATATACACCACAACTATAATCAAAATTAAAGATAGAATCAAGCACTTGTGATGAGAAAAAATTGGGAAGTCAAAGGCTAGAGTGGCTAGGTAATATCAAAAAATCAGAGGATAAATAAAAGTTATTTTTTAGTAGCAAAGATATATTTTGAATTAACAAGATTAGCAGCCTTCTCAATTTCAAAGATAACATTGGTCTATGTAGGCTCAATCTTTTTTTTTTATATCACTTTTAAGGAACTTGTTCAATCAATCATGTTCCCTCTGGAGAAACAATAGATCACTCATCTTTAATTTTAATAGAGTCAGTAAGAGGAACAATTTTTTATTTTTATTTTTGAATATCACTTTTAAAGGAACACGTTCTCTCAATCTGTTCCCTGGATGTGTACTATCAGGTGTAGCACCTTTTTTTTTTTTTTTTTTATATCAATCTAAAATCCCAGTTTATATGGTTCCCAATAGAAGAACTAGGTTCGACAGATGGATCTCTCATCGATTCCCCCTCACTAGATGCACCCAAGTTGAGTCTAACAAGTGAACTTTGTTCAAGTGTAGGGTCTCCAAAATATTCCCCCTCACAATGTAAATCCTTCAAGCCTTAACTCAATACAAAAGATTCCCCCTAAGAACTAGCACACTCTACTTTCTTAATCTGTATTTATAATGCAACAAAGTAGAGGTGTCCTCCATCAAATTTATCTCAACCATAGACCATCATATTGGGATACGGCTTTTTAAGAAGATATTTGTTTTGGTAGTATTTAGGGCATGAATATCTTTTGGGACAAGTGAAAGAAATAGGTTCAAGTGCATTGACTTTATATTTAATCATGAATAATTGTAGTGCACATACCTTAGATCTCTGGATAATGCTGAATTTTGCTTCAATTTTACTAAGTCTCTCTCCTGTGCTAGATGCAAATACAATGTTATAATGCATGAGTAGCATGACTTTAAAAGTGGTATAGAGACATACAACTTAATGTACAAAACTAAGCATAGAATTCAATATTAGAGGGCAGTATGCACAATGTTCATTAGCCATTTTTGGATACTTATGTAACCTTAATCATCCCCAAGTTCCAAATTGTTCCTTTTGAAAGTGTTTCCCTTGGCTGATCAAATTTTTGATTGATTGATCATCTTAGCATAACTGTTAGATACTATATAGGTTGAACCTGTTTCTTTCAACATGCTTCTTCAGTCTTTCTTCTTCCTCTTTTTTTTTTTTCAACTCTTTTTTTTTCCAGTCAATGTTATTCATCCATTCTTTTTTTTTTCTCAAGTGAGAGGAATTTTTTCTAGTTACAATCATGCATCTGAAACAACATGTTCAATTGGTGAATGTTGTCTGCTTCCTCTCACTTTTCCTGCAAATTCAAAGGTTAGATTTAGGAACCCAGACTAGCTTGGGTCCTTTGTATTGATAAAAAGGATGAATAAGATCTCTATAAGCCCACTTGGGCAGATTATTTTTCCTTTGAGTATACCTATTCCTTTGAACAGTTTTATAAGTTCCTCTTGCATTATTTTCTGCACTAGCTTTGTGTTTAGGACAATATTGTTTAGAGTGACCTGAGATACCACAAATAATACAAAACATAGGATTCTCATTTATGGGTTGTTCATACCCTATTCCAGTTTTAATGTTCCTATTATTGTTACCTAGATGGGTTACTATCATGGAGGATTTTGTCCACTTATTTGCTCTTTCCAGATCACTTCTCATCCTAGTTAATTCAAGATTTATTCTCCTAGAGTTTTCCTTTTCTAGTTTTAAGTTATTTTTGAGTTTTTCGACCTCAAGTTTTTGGTCTGGCAGTTCACCCTCTTTTTCTTTATCAAGAATTTTTAGTTTTAGATTCTCACTTCTTAGTTCCAGATTGTGAGATTCAAGTTGCTTGATTTTTCCTTGAAGGTCATGTTTGTTCTTATTAAGATCAATGTGCTCAAACTTTAGGCTAGACAAGGAAGAAAGTAGTTGGCTCTTGGTGTTAACAAGTTCTTGAATTGTGTCTATGGAAGCAACCAATAGGAATGAAAGTTTTTTCTTAGAGAACTTTACTAGTTTATCTTTTAGGTTAAGAAGATTTACCTCAGTTTCTTCAGAGTCTGAATCAGGTTCAGCATCTGATTCTTCTATCGCCATCAAAGCAATGTCCTCATCATCTTCTTCATATATGTCCGAAGAACCTGTTCCCCAAGCTGCATACATTGCTTGTTCTTTTTCTTTGTTTTTCTTTTTGTTGAGAAGTTCCTTCTTCTCTTTTTCGGCTCTTCCCTTTTTCCATTCTACTTCCCACATAGGACAATCCTTGATCTGATGATCTATTTTACCACATTTGAAACAACCTCCGTCTTGTGGTCTCTCAAGATTTCTTTCTTTTTGGGGTGGTGATTTCTTGCTAGCGTTTAATCCCCTTTTTAAGAGTTTCTTGAAGTTCTTACTTATCAGCGCAAGATCATCATCATCTATGTCAGATTCATCACTTTCAGTTGCTTTAAATCCAAGATTTTTCTCTTTGTTTCCTTGACCTCTTTTGTCAACATTCATCTCATAAGTTTTGAGATTTCCTACTAATTCATCCAAAGTCATATTGGTTAGATCCTTGGCTTCTCTGATTGCAGTAACTTTTATTTCTCATGATCTAGGCAGAGTCCTTAGTACTTTGTCTACCTGTTCCTCAGTGGTGTATACTTTGCCCAAGGATATTAACTCGTTTAAAACAGTGGTAAATCTGGTGATCATAACTTGAAGTGATTCTCCGGATTTCATCTTGAATGCCTCATATTCAGAACAAAGTGTGGCAATTCTGAATTTACGAACTTGAGTTGTACCTTCGTGAGCATTTTTTAAAGTGTCCCATATTTGTTTTGCAGAGGTACAACTAGAGATGCGGTTAAACTCATCAGGTCCTAATCCACATACAAGAATGCACTTAGCTTTTGCATTCTTTCCTAACATCTTGTAATCGGCTTCCCCGTATTTATCTGTAGGTTTAGGTACCTTATTCCCTTCACTATCAGTAATAGTAGGAATTAATGGTCCATTAGTAATTCTAACCCATAGTTCGTAATCTTCAGCTTGAATGAAGTCTTTCATTCTTGTCTTCCACCAAGAGTAGTATTCTCCATTAAATAATAGTGGTCTGTTGATGTGTTGCCCTTGACCATGCCCAAGAGGAGGTGAAGAATTCATTATGATCTTATCTTGAGTTGTTAGACTCTTCAAAGATAACCTGCTCTGATACCAATTGTTGGAATTCTGACCCCCAAATTCTCCTTAGGAACAGGTTTGTTCTATATGTTCCTTTGCAGAATTACAGCAGTTACGTTTTGTGAAGCAAATAAAATAATGACACAATATTTTATCGCGGAAAACCCCAACTCACAAGGGTAAAAACCACGACCTACACCTCTGTAGGATTTAACTCCACTTTATTAAACTTCAAGTCTCAACAAAAGATTACAAAGCTATGTAACATAAGGAATTATAAACTCTAATCCCTAGAAGAATTATAAACTCTAATTCCTAGCTAAGAAATTATAAACTCTAATTTCTAGCTACCCAAAGACACAAAAACCCCCGGTTTTATATCTTCTAATGTTCTTCAAGTTCTACAACTTGTCGAACAAGTCCTACTCACAAAACTCTGATTGTAAACAAGACTCTTGAATACAATCTTACAATTTTTCCTCACAAATTGCAACACCCCCAATAAATCTCAAAACTCTCTCAAACCTCTTGATTGTGTTTTGATCTTCTCTCTATGTAAGTGTGCAATTTTTTCTGATGCAAATAGCTCCCTATTTATAGATCAGAACTTCACCAACTCCTTGTATAATTCAACTTGTATTTGCCTTCTACAAATCCTTGTTGACTTCTACTTGGAATCCTTTTCTACAAAATTTCCTTAAATAAATAAGAAAGCACAATTTCCTTAAATAAATAAGAAAACACAATTTCCTTAAATAAATAAGAAAACACAATTTCCTTAAATAGATTTCCTTAAATAGGAATTAGTTTTCCTTCTTTCACTTGGCTTTGAACTCCTTTATAAAAGGAAACATTTTGTACTGGTTGCTTGTCGAAAAAATAATAATTTCACAGCTTTATAACTTCTAATTCACGTGGTTGATGTTCTCCTTGTTCAAGTTGGATTCGTTCTGTAAGGAACACGTCTGTACAACCTGTTTCTTTCATCTGTTCCTGCATTTGTCAATTATCAAAATCTTTCTCATTCTAACAAATTCCCCCTTTTTGATGATGACAATTATACATTTCGAACTCAGCAAATAAGACACACATCTTCCTTCTTTTGCCATGTTACTACTATAACTCCTTAACTTTGCCATACTTCAAAACAACGACACTTTAACAGAAACAAAATCAAATTCACACCACAGATATCAGTGGGACTCGAGAATAGGGGATGCCTATAATCGACTCCTTGACCCATTGACACAGCAGTAATGGAACTTGAATTTCCAGAAGTTACATCCACACTGCTGGTTCCAGTTGTGGTTGGATCACCTTGCGTCATCTTTGATTCACTTTCTTCCTCAATTGCACAGCGGATACTTGATTCTTTCCTTCTCAGAAGACACGATTATTAGATGAACAATTTTTCCAGCTTCTTATAGCAAAGCTCTGATACCATGAAGGTTTTTAGAAATCGAGAGAGAGAAGAAGAGTTTGAGAAGAAGATGATTAGAATGAGAATCTGATCTCATTTACAATGGCCTTAACCATGTATATATAGAGCAAAAGAAAAAAAAACCTAACTAACTTAACTACTTTCTTGAAACCTAACTAACTAACTAACTATATGAAAAGTTAACTAACTTTTGTAATACTCTTTTTTACATTTTTCTCAATAGTTATTTTTCCAATAGTGTTCATATATAAATTAAAATCTCTAAAGTAATTTATTCTACATATTTTAGTTTAAGGAAAACAACGATTTATTATAATATTTATTATATAGAAAATTTTCATTTTTATTTACTTTGTTTATTTGAAGTTATCCTTGAATTAGAAAAATAAAACATTAATCTTAATAATTTTAATTCCAATATACTTAGGTCGAGATGTATCTCATAGTAGAGGTAAGAGTAGAATTTTCATATTATATGAAACCTAAGTATTTGATTTTGAATACAGAAAATGTACCTCAAATTGAATCATAAAACAAAGATTTTTATTATTATATCCCTTTCCTATAGATAAAAACTAAAAATAACCTTCTTATGAACTCAAAATAGTAAACAAGAAATACTCACCACATATTTTGTACCGTTATTATCATAATTTAGCTTATTTACTTTTAAATAAAAGTAATACTAGTATATATGCCTAAAATTAGTTATTTTTGTAATTTGCAAAATGTTTCAATCACTGAGTAATTACTTAAAATAAGTTTATTAGGAAATTAATCACTTCACTTATTTCAATAACAATATTTAATGCCTAAGTAATATATTTAAAATATTCATTAGATGCATTATATTAGTGTAAATACTAATTTTAAAAGACGGTCATTAGACGCATTAAATTAGTGTAAGTATTAATTTAGCAATGAAAAACAATTTAATCATTCATTATTATTTTTACGACTATTAAATGAAGTTAAATTGACATACAATGTCTTATTATATCAACATAAAGAAATTTCCGGCGATATACAAAATTATTGCAAAAACTCCATTTTTACTGATGACATAGAATATTGCTACAAAAGCTCAACATTTAGTAGAAGGTTGCTATAAAAGCTCCACATTTAGCCGCCACAACTAAAACATTTTGCAACGACACTCAATAAGTCGCCACAACTACACTTTCATCTATTTTTATTTGAAAAAAACTTAAGTAACTATTGTGACGACATGAATTATGTAGCCACTAAACGTCCTACAATTTGTGGCGACCGTAGGTGTCACAGCTATAGCCGCAAGTTTTTGTGGCAACTTGGTTAATCGCCACAAAAGTCGTACAATTGTGGCAACTATATGTGTCGCCACAGAAAGTTGTCGTTAAAAATTGTGTTTCTTATAGTATGTGTTTGGGAGTAATGAGATTTGGTGAAGGGTTGATTTGTCTACCTTGATTTATTCTAATGATGAAAAAAGATATTGAAAGGCAATATGATTAATTGTTTGTATGTGATGTGTTGAGAATGGTACGAGTACCTATGTTATAAGGGGAAAGTTTATTACTATAGAATGACAATTGTAATCCGAGAATGCCAAAGTATATGGGAATTAGTTGATATATTATTGACTTGATTAATTATTTGTGATTGTTTTCTTTAGTGAACTCATATAGTTATGATAATTCTGGTGATTATATGTCATAGCGACATTTGATTTATTGAGATGTTACATGATTCCTTTTATTTGATATCATATTATGCAACTGCATTGACATGAGATTGGACATGAGTAAAGATCTAACATGTGGAGATCGCCGCGTTAAGATCAAATATGATTATTATTTAGGCATGTGGTGATCGATCGTGCGAGAAATTGATTATAATTATAAGTTGGGCACGTGGAGATTGTCTGTGCTGGGATTGTTTGATTTTTACGATAGTGTTGAGATCGTCCGCACAGACACATGAAGATCGTTCGTGTCAGTATATGGACCTCGCGAGTCCCCTATGTGTCATGAACTCTCGATGTATTTTCGAGGAGTATCATGTATATACGGTTGAGAGAGAATTTGATATTCTGAGGCATATCATTTCATGGTGACATAATGCATTGCATCCCACAACATCGTTCATTTTTGATGATTTTATGTTTTATTGGTGGTTGGAAGTTACTTGATATTTGATTACCTCTATTTGATGAATTTGATCTTGTGTGTTGCTGACATTGTGAGTGCTTTGTTTGTGAAAGTTGTGATTGATGAATAACGTGATTATTGTTGACCGGTGTGCTAGGTAAACTATGAACTATTAGGTTAGGCCGGTTTTATATAGGTTGTAGTTGTGGATGTTAGGTTGATGTGTAAGGAGTATCCGTATTTCATTCCCTTATCTTGTGTTTAGAGATTTACTTGTTGAGTACCGTGTGGTTTTATACTCACCCCTTGCTTCTTACAATTTTTTGTAGGTTATTAGTCTGAACCTTAGTGATATTTTCCCTTCTCTTTGTCTAAGGCTTCTTATGGGGATTTGTGAGGTAGCTGATTGTCATTTCAGCTGACCTTCTTACTCATATTTATGATCTTGTTCTAATCTAGAAACAATGTCATATAAGACTTGTATTTTTCTTTTGATTCAGTTGTAATACTTTAGAGGCTTGTATACATGACAATCAGATTTTGGGGGTTTAACTAAGTTGACCTTGTTTTCCGCAATATTTTATAATATTAGACTTTTATTTACGTTTTACTTCCGCCTTTATTATATTAGTTGGGTTTTAAGCTGACTTGTATTGATCGAATAAGACGAGTGTCATTACGTTCATTTTTGAATCGTAACAACATAGTATCAGAGTTTTATAAAAATATAGAATAGAAGATGAAGAATATTGATTATTAAGTACTAATAAATAAAGTTAAAGATAAAATGAGAAAGACAATATTAAAGTGACAATACAATCATATTAAATTTATGTTACATAAAATGAATCTTTCTATAGTTATTTAACTATAAATTTAACGGATAGTGTAAATTGAATATAAGAAATTTTTCCGTATATAATACTCGACATTTTATTTTATCGTAGAACTTTCGACGTTTTATTTAATTCTAGAACTTTCTCGGTTGCTCGTATAAGTAGATAGCTTGTATTGTTTCATTGTTTAATTCTCTCAAAAGGACTTCTTCTTCTTCTTCTTCCATTTTGTGTTAGTCACCATTAGAGAGGATCAATCCAAGATTTAACACACATTTTTCTTTCTTTCGCTCGTCAATAACATGGCACAATCAATACTCATGCCTGGAAGAAGCTTCACAATATCCAGAAATCAAGCAAGAAACAAACAACCCAGAAGCAAAAATCAAAAGAACCCAGAAACAAAAATCAAAAGAAACCCCAAAAACTCCACCATTTCTTCTACCCATGAAAGGCCAACAACACCCATCGCTAAAAAGAAGAGCAATTTCACACCATTTAGGTGTGTGGGTTGCAGGGCAACTTCACAAGTCTCTGTCCCTGCACCAATTGCTGATTGCCAATCCAAGAAGAAGAAGCTGAGAACCAAAACCCTTAATTTTGTTGATGGAGATTTTGATGATTTTGTTGTTTCAAGAAAACCCCATTCTGCTAAAGGGAGAGTTGATGTTGACAAGATTACGCCCAAGGAGGTAATAATCAATGGATATTATTTTATAATTTTGCCATGAATTATTGCTTCTTTTTACTATCATTCTTTTAATATCTTTTTGAATATTTTGGATTGTGATTAGTAGAGTAATAGTTTTTTTATGTTGTTAGAAATGATTCAATTTTCATAAACTTAAATTATCTATTTTCTAAGTGATATCTAAAATTAGTTGATTTGAATGAAGCAAATCAACTAATAAATAGGATCAGAGGGACTATATATAGTAAATTGTTATGATACGGGTTCAAATGGAGCAAGAATGCAAGATTGATATTATTGAATTCATATAGGGACTATTTATGACTTGTGGCTTTTGATTATATTGTATCTGCAGTTGAATGTATATATGTTGAATGTTGAGTACAAGATTTCTGTGTTGGTAAAGTGAAGCATATCCCGCAATTTCATCTTCTTTTTCCACAGCAGTCTATGCAAAGAATGGTGACAGGCTCAGAAGACTATCCTTTTCTTGATACTGCGACTCTGGAAATGCCAAGCTCGCGAGCAGATTGGTTTGGATTTGGGCATCATTCTCATTTTGATTTTTCTGAAGGACTTCCAGAGGTTTGTCCTCGCTTGCGTTACTGCCTAATCTATATATAACAACAATCTCTTTACTGCAAAGAAGAAACTTTAGTGAAATTATGTTTCCTCATGTGCTTTTGATATCTTGCCTATCTGGTGGTCTTGTGAGTGTGTTTTTGTAGTTTAGGGCCATTTCTTTAATTTTTACCCTGCCATTCTAGTGTTCTTTTCCGAGAATAAGTATGTGAGTAGACTCGATAGAGAAGCTGTACAGTTTAAGTTGACGTACCCTAACTTGAGAGTTCAGAGTGACAACTTACTTGCAATGAAAGTCACTGACCAGACTAATATAATGTTGCTAAAGCAATAGTGGATTTTGACGAAGCCTTTAAGCATGTTTGTTATTGACAACATGCAGCAAGCACCCATCCTATGGTTATTGCATCATGTAGTTTGTGGATTTTATCAGTTATTCACTTTATATAAACCTTTCAATTTAGTAAATATTAGAGAAGCTTTCAGTCACTGTTATCTATCGAGTTCTGTATCGTAGCATAGCAGAGTGGTAACAAATCCTTTTTTTTCCTCCTTTTGAGAAGTTAACATTCACAGTTGGGACAAATGTTTTAAATTATTAATATGCAATCCGTAAGTGATACTTAGTGAACTATAATTGCAGTTTGTGATGCTTCAGAATAGTTTTACGGGAGGAAGAACAGATTGTCCTGATCAATACCGAAGCTTGAGGCTTAATGTGGATAACATGTCATATGAGGCAAGTCATTTCCTTGGACCTCTCTGTCCTTGTGATTCTATCTTTGTGTTAACCATAAGTTCCCTTTGCTTACAGGAATTGGTGGAACTCAGTGATAGAATTGGATATGTGAGTACAGGATTGAAAGAAAACGAGATAACTCAATGTGTTAGGAGAACTATGCCCTTCTCTTTGAATAATTTATCTCATTTACACACAGAAGTGGAGAAAAAGTGTAGCATTTGTCAGGTTTGTGATATATTTGTGTTTGGTAGTCTCAAAACATCGTTTTAAAGGAAAGTTGACTCTCTAAGAATTAAACTTTCTTTTATTGGTTTTCAAAAATACAGGAAGAATATGAGGCTGATGATGAAATGGGCAAGCTGGGTTGTGGACACTTTTATCATATCGACTGCATAAAACAGTGGCTTATGCACAAAAATAACTGTCCCGTCTGTAAATCTGCCGCTATGTCAACCTGTTGATTTTCGTATTCCTTTTGTAAATAGCCTTTGTGCATCCTGAAACTGATGGCTCTTTTGTTTGGACAGCAGTTCAATATGAGACTGCTTGAAAGAAGGTGGTTCACAATCTTCAATTGTACATAACTTCTATCAGATAATGAATTTTTAAGCGTGATGTCGATTTGTGGCTGCTTTCCTGTTTTTATGGTGAAAAATTGTTTCAATGTTGTCATTGCTTCTCATAAATGCCTGCATTTTCTCAGTTGGATTTGTGAAAATAAATTATAGACAAGTTGATTAAGAGTTATTTGTAGTATCCTTATTCAATATTCAAAGATTATGCTGATCGATTTCTTTTAACCTAATCCCTTTATAATTTTAGCAATTTAGTGTTTCAGCAGAGTGTGTATTTTTCAATTAGTTAGTTATTTAGTTCATCGTAAGTTGTAACTAACTTAAGCAATATTAATTAGAGAATTAATTAGTGCGAAATAGTGAGAGAGTATAATTAGCGAAAAGGTGATTTCGTACTCAACGTGACTTGAAAATGAGATCTCTTGTTTAAGGATGAAACACTATTTACTATTCCACCACAATTCTTATTGTTAGCAATTTTTTAGTTATCACCTTACTCTACTTGCCTTTTTCCTCTTTCTCTGATGGTTTTTCTTCTCTCTTCCCATTTTTGTTAACTTGTTTATTTAATCTTTCTAGTGGGTTCTCTTTTCTCTTTTTTGCTTAATTTGTCTTCCTGAATAAAATTATTGATATATACGTGTTTGCCCATTTTGTTATTGCACTTTCGTTATTTGTAACTCTGTGATATGTTGGGAATATTCTTTTTGAATAATGTCTTTCTAGCATTTTAAGATGCATCTTACTAAAGTTTGCCTCATTCCAAGTTAAGACTAAACAGTTATGCTCGTTTTATTGAATCACTGTCGGGCAAGTGAAACTTGACGACTGGCGAGACGGCCCGTGAAGAGTTTCACCGACCGTGAAGCTTCATACGATCAGTGAAACCTCCCGTTTAAGGCACTTTATTAGATTTAAAGGCTAGGGTCATTTTGGTCTTTCTCCTATGCATTTGGTAATTAGACTACGTCGTTTTAACCCCTTTTTTAAGCCTAAATCACGATGTTTTACACCTAATTTAGGGCTTAGAAAGTGTTAATCGATTCTTTTACATTCATTAACTCTTCAAGACAATTGAAATCATATTTCTATTCATTGAATTATCATACATTGTGTATTGTGATTATTTAGTTGATTGTTCATGACTATTTTTTCAGCACGAAACCTATTCTTGAGTATTCAATGAATTCTTATTGAGAATCTTTTAAACAAAACATTATTATTTAAACTAAGTTTTGAGGGAATAAAGAATAGTTTGAGAAAGTGTATAATGGAACTAATTATTTTTTTAAATGTTTAATTTTTACATGAAGAAAAAGGATGACTTTTTGAGAAAAGTTAGAAAATATTTTTCAGAAATATTAGGTACGGAGCATTTACCTCTTAAAATAGGCCCCTTTTGAGTAGTTATCTTAATTCAAAATATATTTTTACATTAAGAGTGTGTTTGGTATGAAGGAAAACATTTTTTGGAAAATATTTTTCAATTTTTCCATGTTTGGTTGGGACAAAAGTTTTCGAAAATATTTTTCTAAATCAACTCATTTTCCTCAAAATTAAGGAAAACGACTTCCCTTCAAAAATTAAGGAAAACATTTTCCAAAACTCTCCTCCAATTTTAAATTACATTTTTTTTGGGGAATAACATCAATTTTAAAAAAATATTTTTATTTTCAAAATTTATTTTTTCACCCGATCCCTGACTCCACCGTTCAACCCCACCCCCTCCCAAAAAAATTAATTTTGCTTTTCAAAAATATTTTTTCAACTTCAAATTTTATTTTTAAACTCCTAACCCCCCCCCCCCTCAACCCCCCAAAAAATTAATTTTGTTTTTTAAAAATCCTATCAACTTCAAATTTTTATTTTTTCATTCCTCCCCCCTCCTCCCTCCCCCCACCCCACTCCACCCGCCCCCACCCACTACCCCCACCACCACCACCACCACCACCCCAAAAAAATAATAATTTTGATTTTAAAAAATATTTTCAATTTCATAAATTGTTTTTTACTCTAGTAAAAATAAAAGATGTCTCTCAAAAATATTTTTCATTCATAAATCAAACACAAAATCATTTCCGAAATATATTTTCTACTCACCAACCAAACATGAGAAAATAAGTCCAAAATCTACTTGTTTTCCAAGAAAACATTTTTTAGGAATACATTTTCCATGGAAAAAAATTTTCCTCCATACCAAACACACCCTAAGCAAAGAAAACCTTGTTTTCTACATGAACTATGAGTTTCAAAGATACTTCAGAATAGTTACCTCTTTTAAGAGGACAGTTTGAACAATTATCTCAAACCAGACAAAGAGTATTTTATACATTTGAGCAAATATATATATATATATATATATTATATAGAAGAGCCAAATTGAGGACGACCAAGGGCAAATTTGTCATTTCATAAATATTCTAGAATGTTTGTTTTTATGTTGTGGCATCAAAAAAGTGGTAATAGATTTATATACAATACAACCAAATATCTTTTCTTAAATGTCATGTGTATCCTAATGATGTGACATTCAATATGGACCAACATTGTCGTGTGAAATTTTCATTAAACCAAAAATATATATTAAGCAATGACATTTTAGTAATTTTAATATTATTTAAGAACAAAATAATAATTGTATAATTAATGACCAAAATGAAAATCTAGAAGAATTCATACATGTCTTTACTTTTAAAATTGGCCCATAAAGATATTTTTATAATTGTGTTAAAATGAAGAGTTTCTATTAATTAACTTTTTACAAACAATAATAAATGCTAATTAAACTTGTTTTGACATATTTTTTAAAGAAAATTTAGAACTAATTCAAAATAAAATGTGTTTGAATAGTTAATATTTTGTTCCTAAAAATACTTTAAACGATTATTGCGTAAACATATTTTTAATATTATGTTACATAATATGATCACTAAATTCTTATCTTGATTATTAAAATAATATTTAAAATGACGTATCAATATTTTTTAATTAATTTAAACAAATATAAAATAACGTGACTAAAAGAAATTAATGATTTGATAATATATTCATCAAAAGATCAAAGTTCATTTCTATGTAGAATATTTTCTTATTATCAAATATGATAAACTATTTAATAGAGAAAATTTGACAAGAAAAAAAAATAATATTCAAATTCTAAGAAATATTAAAATACAAACTAAAAAAAAGAGTAGTTAAAAAATAAAGAAAAAAATAAAAAATAAAAATGTCAATAGAAAAGGGCTTGAGAAATATAGAGGAAGAAAAAAACTAAAAAATAAATAATAACTTGAAGAAAAAAAATAAGTATATTGGTTATTTTGTGGGGGTTAGATTCAAAGTTTTCCTTTACGCCATGATATTTAGAGTGTAGTATCAAAAAAAATATTAATGTAATTTAGAACATAACATTATGTCAATTTTATCGTATATAGAAATAAAATTGTTTTCATGATTTTTTTTTTGTGGAGTTAGAAATCAACATTTTAATAAATATTTTCAATGTTTAGAATATAATATTATGATAATTGTTATTGTATATAGAAATAAATTTGATTTCGTGATTGTTTTTAGTGCTGTGGAAGTTAGAAATCAAGTTTTTAATAAATACTTTCAATATTAAAACCAAAATAAATAGAAGTATTTCTATTATCGAAGACACAATAATGAAATATATCACTAAATTCACCGACAAAGCAAACTATAAACACATTATACTTAAGTTGAAGCAGTAGAGATTTGAAAGGCTTTGAATCGATCTTTACGAATTGGTTGATCAATGATTAGTATTTTATCAAATGCAAAATTTATGGTGCAAATATTACAAAAAGAAGATGATAACATTGTAGAAAATAGATACCACTTGCGAAAATATATGAAGATCGATAAACTTTTTCAAAGATATCAACATTTTATATGTTCCTCGAATGTGAAATGTTTTAACTCATAATCTAACACAATTCTCTATTTCCTTGATGCATAAATTTTTTTGAAATTCAACTTTCTCAATTTGAATTATAAACGACACATTTATGTCGTTTGAAATTGTTTACTGTAAAAAAAGTATAAAGTATACAAATCTCATATATTTAGAGGCTAATTATATGAGTTAATATCTCAAAAGGTCAATCAATTTGAAAAATTTATCTAACAAAGTCATTAAACTTTGTTTTGTATCAATAAAATCACTCAACTTAGATATTTATATCAATAAAATCACTCACCTTTATTATTAAAATAATCAAATTTGACATGATAAATTAAATGATTTTATTATATCATATTCATTATTAAAATAGTACGTAAATAAACCAGAACTCTTATTATTAAAATAAATTATTTTCATCACATATTCTTATTAAAAATAATAAATAAATGGATCAACTCTACCTATTTTTAATCGCTCTACAACTCTCATTTCTAAGATTATAAAAAAAATTAAAATCCTACCGCCTCAACTTTGTTTGTTTCTATTTTTTTTTAATTATATCTATCATATTACTACTAATGCATTTTATATGCTTTTTTTTATACGCAATCTGCACAGACGTCAAATTGTTGTAGGGATTATATCGTTTTTTATGTATGTTTTTCATGTATGCAAATGAAAAAAAATAAATTACTGCTATAAGCCTATAACAATCCACATGCATGGTTGTGGTTTATGGACGTTTCAACTTTTATATGAGTTTTGACTGAAAATTTTAAATGTGTAAATTAGTGAGGTTCAGGATAAATTTCTATTGATTCTCAATGTGAATGATGAAATCGATGGTTTATTATTATTTTAATAATGAACGTGACATAAAAATAATTTATTTTATCATGCTAAATGGATTTAAATAATAAAATTTAGTTAAGTGATACAAACACCTAAGTTGAGTGATTTTATTGATACAACTACCTAAGTTGAGTGTTTTTGATACAAAATAAAGTATAATGACTTTATTAGATAATTTCTCAAAGTTGAGTGACATTTTAAGATTTTAGCTCCTAATTATATCCTATCGTTAAAGTTTTCTCAATTACAAAAATTTCAATCTTTTTGTTTCTCTCGAATACATTCCTTGGTTGTCTGATACATTACTAATGGTATATAATACTTCATGGGAGGGATATATCCAAGAGGGGATATCCGAGAGGGAATTGTGATATCTTAAGTTGTGAATTTATGTAATTTTTTCAACAAAATATGTAAAATTATATTGGGCCCGTATCACGATCCTTAAATTATCTAGTATTATATAGAAGAGTCATGATGAGGACGACCAATGACAATTTCGTAATTTTAAATATTATTATAGGCAAAGTTCAAAATTTATAATTGTATAATTAATTGTCAAAAAAGTTTTCTAGAAGAATCTAATTTTCTTTATCAAGAGTCACAAAAAGTTTTGTTTCATGTGTGGCCCACAGACTCATTTTATTTTATTTTTAAAAATTAATTTGTATTTGTTTGATTATAATAATAATATAAAAAATAGTTTTACTTTTATACTCTTGACAATTCAAATTGTTCATCTATGTTTATTAAAGGGATAATACACAAGTCCCCCCTCAACCTATGCCCGAAATCTCAGAGACACACTTATACTATACTATACTAGGGTTCTATTACCCCCTAAACTTATTTTATTAATAATTTTTTACCCCTTTTCGGCCTACGTGGCACTATCTTGTGGGCCCAATGCTGGTTGACTTTTTTTTTTCAAGCTAGTGCTACGTAGGCCGAAAAGGGGTAGAATATTACTTATAAAATAAGTTCAGGGGGTAATAGGATCTTTGTATAGTATAAGTGTGTCTCTGAGATTTCGGGCATAGGTTGAGGAGGTACTTGTGCATTTTCCCTTTATTAAAACTACAACATATTTAGTATAATTGTGCAATCTTCCATGTATGTAATTTCCGTTTTAATTATATATAATTTTTTTTAAACATAAGTATTCATAGAGTTTTATTTAATTTATTTTATTTCCTAAATAATATTTAATTTATCTTTAAATATGGTGACTTAAATAAGAAAACAAAAATAGCACAATTCTAAAGATATAAAAAAGAAGAAGAAGAATATAGAGTTGCTAATGTAAGAATTGAGAAATAATGACCGCATAATTATAGTTTAAGAAAATACATAACCAATTAACGAGATAAATTTTGAAATAGTATAAATATTTTGAATCAAAAATCAATTTGTCATAGAATTACATATCATATACTTTAGAAACTTCCACAATAGATAAACTACGGATTAACCTTCATATAATAGTGAGTTGCACTTTTTAGTCTTGATTGTTACTTCTTATTACAATCTTGAATTATGATAAATTAGTGTCATTCGTCGAGAGTATGAATCATATTAAATATTAGATTATGAATGTTTTGCAATTTTTAAATAAATATTTTCTCAATTAATATTGATACTTAAATTTCAGAATTAAGTTACTTTTTTACCTTATTTATGTTACAATTTTGGTTATCATCGACTAGATATTGATAAAAGAAAAACTATAAAACATAATTGTGAAAATGGTTTAGTATTTTCATTTTAAATTTTGTTAAACAACAAAATAGTTTTAAAAAAAACTAAACTAAAGTTTGTACTCACTCCATTTCGATTTATGTAATGTTTATTTGACTTAAAATGAAGTTTTATTTTTTTAAAAAAATACTTTTAAAACTCGTGATCTAATACAAACCATAGATGTTCATATGACTATAAATCTACTTACTAAGAATAACATGTATATTTTAAAGTCAAAATGTTATTAAATATATTAATACATCATTCTTTTGAAATTGACTACAGAGAAAAATATGTCACATAAATAAAAGTTAAAATGACATAAATTTTCATAGTTTTACGAGTTATGATGAGGACGACCAATGGCAATTTTTTAATTTTGAATATTATTAGGGGCAAAGTTCTAAATTTATAATTGTATAATAAATTATCAAAATAGTTTTCTAGAAGAATTCAATTTTCCTTTTCGAGAGTCACAAAAAGTTTTGTTTCATGTGTAGCCCACCAATTTATTTATTTTATTTTTAAAAATTAATTTGTATTTATTTGATTATAATAATAATGTGAAAAATATTTTTACTTGTATACTCTTGACAATTCAAATTGTTCATCTATGTTTATTACTACAACAACATATTTAGTATAATTCTACAATCTTCCATGTCTGTAATTTCCGTTTTAATTATATATAGTATTTTTTAAACATAAGTATTCATAGAGTTTTATTTAACTTATTTTATCTCCAAAATAATATTTAATTTATCTTTAAAAATGGTGACTGAAATAAGAAAACAAAAATAGCACAATTTTAAAGAGATAAAAAAGAAGAAGAAGGTATAGAGTTGATAATGTAAGAATTGATAAATAATGACCACATAATTGTAGTTTAAGAAAATACATAACCAATTAACGAGATAAATTTTAAAATAGTATAAATATTTGGGATCAAAAATTAATTTGTCATAGAATTACATACCATATACTTTAGAAACTTCCACAATCGATAAACTACGGATTGACCTTCATGTAATTGTGAGTTGCACTTTTTAGTCTTGATTGCTACTTTTTATTATAATCTTGAATCATGATAAATTAGTGTCATTCGTCGAGAGTAAAAATCATATTAAATATTAGATTATGAATGCTTTACAATTTTTAAATAAATATTTTCTCAATTAATCAACACTTGAATTTCAGAATTAAGTTACTTTATTACCTTATTTATGTTACAATTTGGGTTATCATCGACTAGATATTGATAACAGAAAAACTATAAAACATAATTGTGAAAAAGGTTTAGCATTTTCATTTTAAATTTTGTTAAACAACAAAATAGTTAAAAAAGAAATAACTAAACTAAAATTTGTACTCACTCCTTTTCGATTTATGTAATGTTTATTTGACTTAAAATGACATTTTTTTTTATAAAAAAAATACTTTTAAAACTCATGGTCTAATACAATTCATAGATGTTCATATTACTATAAATCTTCTTACTAAGAATAACATATATATTTTATAGTCAAAATGTTATTAAATATATTAATATATCATTCTTTTGAAATTGACTACAGAGAAAAATATGTCACATAAATTAAAATTAAATGACATAAATTTTAATAATTTTGAGAGTTAATTACATTATATCTCTACTCTTTTTCAAATTACAAAAAATTTCTTAGAATTAAAAAAATTTAGATTTATCAGCAGACATGCGAATACATCGGTCATGATACATTGCTATTCAGGAAACTTGCAGATACATAACTGACGGATGAATTCAAGAGGAGAGAGCTATATTTGAGAGGGAATATGGATGTACCGAGAGGAGATAGATGTATCGAAGAAATGATAGAAATGTATTCAAGAGGAGATGAAGATGTATTCGAGAGAGGATATGTATGTATTCGAGAGGAGATAGTGATGTATCTGGCAGATGAGAGAGATGTATCTTATTGGGAATTTTGTAATTTTTTTAAATGCTATAAAATTTTAGAAACTATAATAAAATAATATGTGAATTTAGGTAAAAAAAAATTTATAAAGATAATTAATTATATTGGGCCCGTAAACGGGCCTTCAATTATCTAGTATATATATATAATATATATATATATATATATATATATATATATATATATATATATATATATATATATTTAGGAGTACTATCAGACAACTCAAAGTTTTTGGCGCAAAACATCCTTAACTATATCTAAAATTAATTACATCCTTAAAGTATTATTCTTAACAGAAAACATCCTTAAAATATTTAAAAGTGAATAGTTATCATCCTTTTGTTAGATAATGTCAAAAAACTAAGGGATCCTACAAAAATATGAGCAGTTCAGTGACCATCAACAAAGTTTTTCTGCATAATTTCATTACCTTTTATAAGAAGTTCCCGAAAAAAATATATTAAAAATCTTAGACACTATTGCTTACCGAAACCAAAAAAATGTTTGGAAGGTGTGAAGATATGTTATCTGCTCTTTTTCTCATTTAGTAACGGAAAGAAGTTGGAGCTTAATTATCTTTACATTTTTCATAGCCAAACTGTATTTAGATAAATAATCCATGGCTAATATGATATTGAAGTGAGCAAATAACGATTATGTCTCGCATTTGAGTTTCATTCTACATTATTAGAAGCGAAAGTCTCCAACAAATGCCGGTTCTAGAATATTCAGTTGAGAAGTACATATTTCAATTAATAATAAAAAATTTCGACTAATAATATTTTTAATATAAAATTATATGAAAAAAAAGTGTCAAATTAAAAGATTTTGCATAATGTTAAACTCAATTACAAAAAAAGTTCAAGAGTATTATTTTTGGCATATCTAAGAATAATAATTACGAATGGATGAATTGATTTTTGTGGGATTTGTTAGTTTTCTAATAAGTTCAAGTAGAAGGATGAAAATTGTTCACTTTAAAATAATTGAAGGATGTTTTCTGCTAAGAATGATACATTAAGAATGTAATTTAGTTTGAGATATAGTTTAAGAATGATTTTAGCCAAAAACTCCACAACTCACAACCCTCATAAATAATGTCTTACCAACATGGGTACATGATCATACTTTTCAGATAAATTCTTAGTGCATTCGAGCAGAGCTTAGTGGATCCACTTAGTTGAGAAGTTCTATATCCCAGCACGATATAGGATAGTTCTGGCCGCGTGGACAAGACGTTGTATCATCATGTAGCTCATAGTGATAATTGTCGGTCAGAGAATCTCCCAATAGAGTGGCGAGCGAGTTTAGAAAAGAGAGGAAAAAAGAGAGCGAGAGAGGGCTGAGAGTGGAGAGACGTGAATTGTATGTGTATATCAGTTGGATAATATATATATATGTAAATGATTGATGTTTGTATATCTGCATAAAATTTAAATTTGTACTCAATTGAATCGAGTTAATATACAATTGAAATCGAGCTAAAACATTGGCATTTGTTTATTAAATCTCTCTCTCGCTTTATACAAATATAAACACAAATTGTACATTGTATTTATACAAAGCGAGAGAGAAAGACAAATTGAACTAGGTAGAGAAAGATTCGTATTAGTATAGTTATAAATATATAGGACGGAGATATATGTATTTATATTGGTACATACTGTCTCACTCACCTTATACAAAAACAAAGACAAACACAATTTATGCAATGTGTTGTAAAAAAAGTGAGAGAGGCGAGGGAGAGAAGTGAGAGTGACAGACGAGATTTAGGAGACAGAGTCGAGAATGACAATGTATTTGTTACGAATTAGAATTAATTGAAACTATAGTTATAACATTTATATTGAATTAATAGTTTGCTATATTGCACAGGTTTTCTATTTATTATAGAATAATTATTTATTCAGTTTTAATATATTATATATTCGTAAGGGTGTCTGTTTACTTATATAGATGATTCAGTGAATAGAGTTCTAGCTTATGCTCTAATTATATAGTAGATGATTCAGTGGATAGAATTTTAGTTTATACCTAGAGCATTAAATCATTGATTCTTATAAGTATTAAGTTTTTTTTATTCACAATCCAAGATGAAAATTGGACATGTCATCGGTTAAGTTGTAGCACAAGATTATATGTGATTTATCTCGATTATGTGAATTAATGATATAGTTTTAACTTCTTGTGATAGTCATTTTGTACGTATTGAACGAGATCGAACAGAGATAGTCGCTTTAGACTGACTAACAAAAGCATATTCTCTATACTGCTAAATGTACTTATATTCTTAATCTCGATATCATAATATTAGATACCTCAACTAAGACTTAGTATCTATTGTGAACACTTTTACCTATTCAAAATTATTCCTATTAGAATTTTTTTGGTAATCAATAAAAAAAAAAGTGAAAAGTGTGTGATATACTTGAGCTGACTTGAAAAAACAGCTAATTAAAATATAGGCATAATACATATATTAGACCCTAAACTTGGCTTCAAATTATAACTTTGACCTCAAACTTTCATAGTGCACAAATAGACACTTTAACTATCCTATCTTTCAATAAATAAACACGCAATTTTTGGAGCTAAAGTGCGTGAAATGCAAACGCTCCCACGTGTATTAGTGAGCCAATCAGTGGCTGCCAACTAATTAAATATTTTAAACGTCTTTTTAAAAAAAAATGTATCTTACATATCATTTTTGAAACAAAAAAATTAAAATTAATTTTAATTAATATAAAAGAGATTCATTAAGGGTAGAATTGTCATTTCAACATTTTTCAACTGTTGTGGGCCTCAAAAGTTACCCCTCACTGGCGCAGAATGCGTGCATTTCACGCATTTTGCCAGGTAGAAATCGCGTGTTTATTTATTTAAAGAGAGGATAGTTAAAGTGCCTATTTGTGCAATATAAAAGTTTGAGGTCAAAGTTAAAATTTGAAACCAAGTTTAAGGTCCAATATATGTATTATGCCTAAAATATAACATGTAGCATTGAGCTCCCAAAATTATAATATTTTTTTTTTTTTATAAATAGATAGCTTGTATTGTTTCATTGTTTTCTTTCTCTCAAAAGCACTTCTTCTTCCCTTTTGTGTTAGTCACCATCAGAGAGGATCAATCCAAGCTCAGTGAGTTGGATTAAACACACATTTTTCTTTCTCTCGCTTGTCAATAACTATTTCTCTCATGGCACCATTTATCTCTACTAGTGCACGATCAATACTCATGCTTGGAAGAAGCTTCACAGTACCCGGAAATGAAGCAAGAATCAATATACCCAGAAATCAAGGAAGAAGCAATATACCCAGAAATGAAGTAAGAAACAGAGAACCCAGAAATCAAGCAAGAAGCAGAGAACCCAGAGGCGAATATCAACAGAAACCCATCTCAGAAACTTGCCCCAAAAACTCCCATGAAAGCCCCATCGCTAAAAGGATACCATTATTTAGGTGTTTGCGTTGCAGGGCAACTTCACAAGTCTCTGTCCCTGCACCAATTGCTGATTGCCAATTCAAGAAGAAGAAACAGAAGCTGAGAATCAAGAACCTTAAATTTGTTGATGGAGATTCAACTTTTTCCACCCATACTAGTTGTTGCAGAAAAGGAAGAAAAGAAAGTTACTCATGTATGGCTTCTTCTTTTGATGATTTTGTTGTTTCAAGAAAACCCCATCCTGCTCAAGGGAGAGTTGATATTGACAATCAGGTAAATTCATGTTACGTATCATTCATCAAAATGTAAGATTGAATTCATGTATTGTTATCTGCAGTTGAATGCATAGATGTTAAATGTATACGTGAAATTATGTGTTCTCATCTGGTTGTCTTGTGAGTGTGTATTTATAGCTTATGATTTAGTAAGAAATGTCGTTTGCCATTTCTGTACAGTTTTGCATATTCAGTTTGGTGTTAATTATTGGGTCTTCGGTAAGCTTTTCAGTGTGTCTGATATGTTTCCATAGCAAACTCAAAACTGCTAATTTGTGGTGGCCCTAATTTTGTGAATAATGTTTTCAATTGTGTTGACACGAACGCCTTCTACTCCTTCACACTTAGTGTAAATCTAGGGTAAATTCTTGTTGGTTGGTAGCTTCAATCCCAAGATATGTGCCTGTTAAATTTTACCCTGCCATTCTAGTGTTCTTTTCCGAGAATAAGTATGTGAGTAGACTCGATAAAGAAGCTGTAGAAACTTGTCCTCAAGTTTAAGTTGATGTACCCTAACTTGAGAGTTCAGAGTGACAACTTACTTGCAATGAAAGTCACTGACCAGACTAATATAATGTTGCTAAAGCAATAGTGGATTTTGACGAAGCCTTTAAGCATGTTTGTTATTGACAACATGCAGCAAGCACCCATCCTATGGTTAGTGCATCATGTAGTTTGTGGATTTTATCAGTTATTCACCATATATAAACCTTTCACTTTAGTAAGAAATGTCGTTTGCCATTTGTGTACAGTTTTTCTCATATTAGTACAGTATTGCATATTCATTTTGGTGTAAAGGGTCTTCGGTAAGCTTTTCAGTGTATCTGATATGTTTCCATAGCAAACTCAAATCTGCTAATTTTGTGAGTAATGTTTTCAATTGTTGACATGAATGCCTTCTACTCCTTCACATTTATATACATCTAACAAAGTAAATCTAGGGTAAATTCTTGTTGGTTTGGTAGCTTCGATCCCAAGATATGTTCCTGTTAAATTTTACCATGCCATCGTAGTGTTCTTTTTGAGAATAAAGTGAGGCTGTAGAAACTTGTCCTCAAGTTTAAGTTGACGTACCCTTACTTGAAAGTTCAGAGTGACAACTTACTTGCAATGAAAGTCACTGACCAGACTAATGTTCTAAAGCAATAGTGGATTTTGACGAAGCCTCAAGCATGTTTGTTATTGACAGCATGCAGCTTTTCCTGATCGATACCGAATCCTATGGTTATTGCATTATGTAGTTTGTGGATTTTATCAGTTATTCACCTTATATAAACCTTTCAATTTAGTAATATTAGAGGAGCTTTCAGTCACTATTCAATTTAGTTTAACGGGAGGAAGGAGGCTTAATTAATGTGGATAACATGTCATATGAGGCAAGACATTTCCTTGGATCTCTCCGTCCTTGTGACTCTATCTTTGTGCTAATGATAAGTACCCTTTGCTAACAGGAATTGGTGAAACCGGGGATTGAATTGGATATGTGAGTACAGGATTGAAAGAAGACGAGATAACTCAATGTGTTAGGAGAACTAAGCCCTTCTCTTTTATCTCATTTACGCACAGAAGTGGAGAAGAAGTGTAGCATTTATCAGGTTTGTGATATATTTGTGTCGTTAGTCTCAAATTATCGTTTAAAAGAAAGTTGATTGCTCTAACAATTAGACTATCTTTTTCTGGTTTTCCAAAATACAGGAAGACTAAGGCTGATGATGAAATGGGCAAGCTCGGTTGTGGACACTTGTATCATATCGATTGCATAGAACAATGACTGATGCACAAAAATAGATGTCCTGTCTGTAAAAACTGCCGCCATGTCATTCTGTTGATTTTTGTATATAGCCTTTGTGTGTGCATATCCTGAAACTGATGGCTCTTTTGTTTCTTTCCAATATGAGACTGCTTGAAACAATCATCTGGTTCTCTTTTAATTACAAACCAGATGATGAATTTTTACGCGTGATGTTGATTTGTGGCTGCTTTTCTATTTTCATCTTCACTTTTGTCATAAATGTCTGCATTTAGCTTCAGTGTAGAATATGTTATGTTTGTCTTGAATATCGTCTTATTTAAAACAAAATTTCTTACTTATTTAAATGTGTGTTTTTGGGGCCTCTTAGACGTATGAATTTGCCACCAAATGTTTGTTTCTTCCAAAATAATTAAAGTAAAATGGGGAATTCTATGTTTGTACCTTGCCAAACAAATCAGTAATATAGGAATGAATTATGAAGAAGTCAGTAAACATTCTTTACATTTTAGTGTACAGAACTAAATTCCATAATTCCAAGTCATAGGCATGATTCTAGACATATACCCTAGTTATAGTTTTGTATACTATAGGAAGAGAAACTTAACCATAGATATGAGATCACTAATAAAACATTAGTGAATAAGAATGATCAACATGAATTGTCAATTTTTACCATGTCCAAAACTACAACTTCAGCATAGGATGAGGATTTCTAAGTCTGGGAAAATGAATTTGTTGTGAATGTCACAAGCATGAATAACACGTCCAATTACTCATGTGATTAAGTGTGATGAAACAAGAGATCGAAGGCTGCTGGGAAGAGTTGGATCCATGATCATTGACATATTTATATGTCTAATTACTACGAATTAACCATCTTTTAATGTAAGTTTAAGGTCATTCACTAATCTGACATGTTTGACTTAAGATTGCGATGATTACATAATAATATACATGATCAACTATTTCACGGGGTTCCTAAGAGAAGAGTTGGAATCTTGAAAGAAAAGGAATCGGGGACGACAAGTGACGCCCAGAACAAGAGTTGGCGCCAGATCAATGTGCTAGTACACATGGAAAATTGGGGAATTTGGGCGATTCTTAAAAATGTGCTTGGAAATGCATGAATGGGCGTTAGAAAAATGGTGTGATTTATACGTGAAGTTTCCCAACTCATTATGAAGGTATTCATAAAGTGTTTTAAGAAAAAAACTTGTGTGCTCTTTGCGCCAGATCCATGGGCTAATACACACGAAAATCAAAGAATTTGAGCGATTCTTAAAAAAGGGCTTGTAAATGCGGTAATGGACATTAAAGAAATTGTGTGAGTATACCTGAAGGTTCCCCAACTCATTACGGAGATCCTCATATAGTTTTTTTGAGATTTGTTTTGAGTGCTCTAGGCGCAAGATTCATGGGCTACTTACTACACACAAAAAAATAGGAGAATTTGGGTGATTCTTAAAAGAGCATGTAAATAAGGAAATGGATGTTAAAAAAATTGGCGTGAGTATACATGAAGTTTTCCTAATTCATTATAGAGGTCCTCATAAAGTTTTTTGAGAAAAATATTTTTGGTGCTCCTGGCGTCAGACCTATTGGCTAATACACACGAAAAATTGGAAAATTTGAGCGATTCATAAAAAAGGATTTGTAAATGCAGAAATCGGCATTAAAAATGGTGTGACTACACATTAAGATTACCCAACTGATTACAAAGGTCCCATTAAAGTTTTTTGAAAAATAATTTTGGGTGCTTAGGGCGTTAGATCCATGGGTAAACACAATTTTTTTTGAAATTTTTGGGATTATTAATAAAGAGCTTGTAACTGCGAAAATGAGCGTTAAAAAGGGTGTAAGTATATGTGAAGGTACCCCTACTCATTAAATTAATGACGTCCTCATAAATTTTTTTAGAAAAAAATTTGGGATACTCCGGGCGTTAAATCAATGGGCTAGTACTCATAAAAATCAAGGAATTTGGGCCATTATTTAAAAAGGGCTTGTAAATGCAGAAAATTTGCATTAAAAATGGTCTGAATATGCGTGAGGTTCCCCAACTCATTACGGAGGTCCACATAATACTTTTTGATAAAATATTTTTTGGGAACTTCCGGCACAAAATTCATGGGCTAATACATATGAAAAATCGGTGAATTGGGACGATTCTTAAAATAGGGCTTGTAAATGCACAAATGAGCGTTAAAAAACTAGTGGGAGTATACCATAAGGTTCCCCTACTCATTGTAGAGGACCTTATAGATTATTTTTAGGAAACAATTTTGGGTGCTCCGGGCTCCAAATACATTGGCTAATACACGAAAATTTGGAGAATTTGGGATATTCTTAAAAAGTGTTTTGTAAATGCTGAAATGGGCGTTAAAAATAGTATGAATATATGTGAAGGTTCTCAAACTCACTACAGAGGTCCTCATAATTTTTTTGAGAAAATATTTTAGGTGCTCTGGGCGCCAGATCCATGGGCTCACACAAAAAATTAGGAAATTTGGGCAATTCATAAAAGGGCTCGTAAATGAGAAAATGGGCACTACGAAATTGGTGTGAGTATACATAAAGGAACCTAACTCATTACGGATGTCCTCATTAAGTTTTTTGAGAATTTTTTTAGGGTTCTCCGAGCACCGGATTAATGGGCTAATACGGTCAAAAAATTGGAAAATTTGTGTGTTTCTTAAAAAAGAGCTTGTAAATGCTCAAATGGTGTTAAAAATCATGTTAAAATACGTGAAGGTTCCTTAACACATTACGCAGGTCCTCATAAAGTTTTTTAAGAAAATATTTTTGGGTGCTCCAGGAGCTAGATCCATGGACTTATGCACGTGAAAAATCAGATAATTTTGACGATTCTTAAAAAAACATGTAAATGCAAAAATCGGCGTTAAAAATGGTGTGAGTCTTCGCAAATGTTACCTAACTCATTACGAAGGTCCTATAAAGTTTTTTTGAGAAAATGTTTTTGGGTGCTCATGGCGCCAGATCCATGTGTTAATACACACGGAAAATCATGAAATTTTGGTGATTCTTAAAAAAAAGCTCGTAAATGCAGAAATGAGTGTTAAAAATGGTGTGATTATGCGTGAATGTTCCCCAACTCATTACGGAGATCCTCATAATTTCTTTTGAGAATTATTTTTGGGTGCTCTGGCCGCCATATTAATGGGGTAATACATAAGAAAAATTGGGAATTGGGTGATTCTTAAAAAAAGCTTGTTAATGAGAAAATGAGCATTAAAAAGTAGTGTGAGTATGCGTGAAGCTTCCCCAACTTCTTATGGAAGTTATTATTAAGTTTTATGTGGAAAAAATTGGGTGCGTCGGGCGCTCGATTCATGGGTTAATACTCACGAAAATTAAGATATTTGGGTGATTAAAAAAAGGGCTTGTAAATGCGGAAATGGGCGTGAAAAATATTGTCAGTATACGTGAAGGTTCCCCAACTCACTACAGAAGTCCTCATAAATTTTCTGAAAAAATAATTTTGGGTACTCCGGGTAGTAGATCCATGGGTACACACAAAAGATCTAGAAATTTAGGCGATTCTTATAAAAGGGATTGTAAATACGAAAATGGGCGTTAAAAATGGTGTAAGAGTACGTGAAGGTTCTCCAACTCATTAAGGAGGTCCTCATAAAGTTTTTTGACAAAAATATTTTGGGTGGTCTGGGTGCCAGATCCACGTTGTTAATACACATGAAAAATCGGGGAAATTGGACGATTCTTAAAAATGGATTTTAAATGTAGAAATGTGCATTAAAAATGATGTGAGTATACGTGAGCGTTCCCCAACTCATTATAGAGTTTCTTATATTATTTTTGGTGCTCTGAGCGCCAAATCAATGGGATGATTGTCATGCCCTGGCCGTGACCGACACTTGAGAACCATTGCTGGCCCTAAGAGAACCCTTGGTCTGACTTACTACTCAGCGGAAGACTTACTCATGATAAAAGAAAGCATTAAAATACGATCATAACTGACATAAATGGTAACTCAAGGTTCAACATAAGACAAAAACAAGATAATGACAAATGAACCAACTAAATGTCTATTATCACGACCCGAGCCTACACCTCGGAAGTGACACAACGTACTTGACCCCTAATGGGTATCATATAAGCCTCATAACATTCATGAACATAAAAGCATAGAAAAATAGAGCTAAATTAAAAACTTTTCATTTACAATCAAAGACATTTTTAATAAAATAAGCGGAAGCCTTTCTATACATTGTCTCAAACCATCTATAAACATAAGACTTAAAAACATTGGGACTCGGCCCATCAAAAGCTCTAAACATAATGATAAAATACATAATAAGGTAATAAGGTGGGTTTGTCCTCAAAACTATGAGGACTCACCAAGTCTTCAACTCTAAGCTCCTTAGAAACCTATCTTCCAAGCATAAAACATCATACCTACCAATCCTACACTTTGGTAAAAAGGAAGAACTATGGTTAGCACATAAAGTACTAAGAATGATAGACATGTAAAAACATGCTTAAACAAATATTTTTTTATTGGAAACCATGCATATGCCATTTTTTAGAAACTTCATGAACATGAGTATAATTGGCGTAATATACAAACATAACCAGCATACAAGTCATTTCTTCACATTTGAACATAATAAACATATAAGCCATTACCTTCATATTAGACCTTCTTCTCAAGTAGCCCTCAAGCTATACTTTGTGCAATGCATGAATAGCGTCCCATTCCACCATCCACACTAAAGTACCACCTTAAGGTCACTAAAAGTGAACTTACCATTTTTCCTTTCCATCTTTACACAATACTCATACATAAGACACATAAAAATTTCATAAATCCTTATAACACTTTAGGTTCATCATCTAGGGAAACCTAAAGCCATACTTGTGCATTGTATGAGTAGCATCCCATACTACTACTCACACTAATTACTTCTTTGAAGACACCAAAGACAAGGAACATTCATATTCATTATGTGATGACAAGGAAAGTAAAGCATAGGTACATTCCCAGTAAAACATGCATCATCTCATTAAGCATTTAAGTCAATATTCTTCGTTAAGGACATTCATACATAGGTCATTAAGACCTTAGAGAATTCATTATAGCCCTCTCAAAACCTCCTCGTGCAATGCATGGATAGAATCCCATACTACCACCCACACGTCATAGAACTTCTCAAGAAACCATAATGCACATCTCACATGATGGGAATAAGTGTTTAACCAACATAGACCATGAGAGATATGTCATGGAATTCGGTGTTCTGCCCCCACACCGAAAAGAGGTGGTCAACTTGCTTAAGGTGGAATAAGTAATGTCTTAGCTTTGGTACAAACCACTAGCTAATATATATACCATGTGGGCAGATAGTTATGGGATATGAAGATGTTTATTGAAACCTTTACCTAACATTGGGGGAGTTTCCATCTTGCCATATACACTCGGACTTAGCCTACATTCCCGTAGATTAGTTCATTCACATTATTATACTTGAGAGGATTACCAATGTAACATTGGGCCTATATACTCTAAATATATTACACAAGAAAAGATCACCACAACTAGGTCTACCGATTCAAGGTACATTAAGGATAACTCATTGACTTTCCAAGAAGGGTACCCTCAACATTGGGTATACCGATACAGGTTGCATCATGTCACACATGGAAGGGTTACCACCACTAGGTTTATTGGTACAAGGTTTATCATTCATTAGTTTCTAGACTAATCATGAAGGGCTACTAATACTTGGTCTACCGGTTCAAGACTAAGTCTAGAATACTTTACCATTCATTTATGAAAGGGCTACCAACACTAGGTATACCGATTCATGATAATTACATTCATTCATTTAAGAAGAGGATGCCTAAGCCTACCAATTCAAGATACTTCAAACAATATCACATTCCAACATCAACATTCATGACTTTTAATTGATAATAAACCTTCAATCACAACATTATTACATTCTAAACATGATCCTTATACTTTCACTGAACTCACATGCATAAACTTCCCAATATAGTCATACATCAATTCTCCACATGTAGGGGTACAAGGAAGTATACATCAATTCAATACCACAATACACATAGTAATTAAACACCTCCACCTTCCAAGTGTCCGGATCAATAACTCAAGCACAATTCTAATTCTACATGTAATTTGATCATAACTTGCCCCTTGAAGGGTCATACTTACAATTCATCAATACACACTATAATTGACATAATAAGCATGGATATTAACTTAATCAATAACTAAAATATCATAAATTCAATTACAGTATTCACCCAAGTATCATTCATTCAAGCCAACATTCATAAAACTAGGTTTTGGGGGAAATCATGGTTTCATAGGGAATTTCTTCAATAATTAACCTTAAAACAACAAATTCACCATAATATAAGTTCAATTGATCATTTGAAATCATTTTATGCAAGATCCCATGGCTTGAGAGAAACCCGAGAATTTTGGGTAAAATTCATCTTTGAAAAAAGAGTTTTGAGAGGGCTTCATGGGTGATAGTTACCCAAGAATCAGAACTACCATACCTTCTAGTTGTTTCCTCAAGAAATTGGAGAAGAATGGTTGGTTCTTGAACCCTTAGCTTGACCTTGACCTTGACCTTCAATGGTGATCTTCCAATGAGAGAGAGGTAATTGAGAGAGGAGGGCATTGGGTTTGGATGATAACGAATTGGAAAATTGAGTTTAATAGTTTTAATAGTCTTAAAATACCATAATTAACCTAGATTAAACGTCCCCCAACTTAAATCAACTAAAAATGAATTTACCAAAAGGCCCTCACCTTGGATGAACCAAACCAGTAACACAGGTAGGGACCCACGACACAAACCTATAGACTATGGATTGGGTCACGCTCCGTCCTGGTCAACCGTGGTTCGTGGTTGTGGCTTGGTTTTGGGGTACTTTACCTACGAAGTCCATCCACGGGACGTGGATGGACCTGTGGGCCATGGACCCCTTCCATAGGTCACCCTTATTTTGGCGAGTTCTCTTTTTTGGGGCAGCCTTGGGGTTAGGCTTTAGGGTCTTTCTCAAAGACCCCTAGAGTGGTCCTTGGGGAGTCGTACCTTGACGCCTTACCCCTAAAACCCTCAACCATAGCTCGAGAAAACATTCTACCACATGAAACCCCACAACAAACTCAAACATATACTATTTAGGCTCTAATTTCATTTACTCATTATGGGTCGTTACAACAACATCATAAACATGCATACACCGAACATATAAAATATCAATTATCATTTACGAGCAACTATGATTTTACATTATCAATAACAAGTATATATGCCAAGTCAATGGTCCTCTCATGGAACCCAATTCAATGGTCCTCTCATAGAACCCATACTCAAACACTTAGTGTAGCGGATCGTGGTACCTGTTCCAAAGTTAGTGTGTTGGATCATGACACCCGATCCAAAGTTTATGTCGGTACGTGGCAATCGATCCTAGTTAATATGCCGATATGTGGCTTCCAATCCAATCAACATCACAACGTATATTCTCAAAATCATACAATCAAGAGGTGATTCATGACATATACATATTCATTCATACTAATTCACGATTAGTGTGATCAACAATGCAACATTCACATACAAACATGCATCATAATTAGGCAAGAACAAACATATATCTCACAATCAAGGAATCACAACTATCGCCTACCTCGAATCCAAGCTTGAATTCCCATAAGACACTTGAATCTCCTATTTCCAGATTCTTTCCGCTTGTTCGTGGTCTAAAAACAATAATTAATACAAGGATCAATAAACGATGCCTAATTACCCAGATTATAATCAAGATTATCAACCATAGACAAAAACCATGATCCTAATACCTAGGTTAGGGTTTCTTCCACCATAAATCTCAAATCAAAACTCTCATTCATCGATAATTACCCAAGATACTAGGTTCTACGGATCAAAAATGGGTTCCAAGTGTAAAATCCTTACCTTTAGTGCTAGAAGCGATGGAAAACCTTTAATAAATAGCCCTTGATAGTTTCTTAGCTCCAAAGAACGAACTTTTATAGAAAATAGTGTTTTTTGGTTTTTTTTACCCTATTTAAGTCGTGATTGTTTCGCTACAGCGGGACCCATCTTGTTACAATAGCCCTGCCCAGGTGGGATTAATCCTACCCAAGTGTCTTGCAAGGAAACAAAAAGTCGAATGAAGAGTTCAAAAATCCCATTTCACAACACATCTTTATCCCATGACACTCGGAAAATACTCGTGCACTCTAAGATCAATTTGGGAGTTCTACTCGCTCAAATTTGATTCCGCAAATTTGTGACAATAATTATGGGTGCTGTAGGGCTCTAGATCCTTGGAATTATACAAACGAAAAATTAGGAAATTTGGATGATTATTAAAAAATGGCTTGTACATACAGAAATGAGCGTTTGAAAAAATGATGTGAATATATGTGAAGGTGATCCAACTCACATTGGGCCTAGTGCCCAGGACAACTCATTACAGGGTTCCTTATAAAGTTTTTTGAGAAAAATGTTCTGGGTGCTTCGGGGGCCAAATCCATGGGATAATACACAACAAAAAAAGAGGAATTTGAGTGATTTGAAAGGAGCTTGTAAATGCGGAAATGAGCGACAAAAATGGTGTGAGAATACGTGAAGGTTCCCCAACTCATTATGGACGTCTTCATGAAGTTTTTTTAGAACAATATTTTAGAAGCTACGGGTGCCAAATCCATGGGTTAATACACACGAAAACTCGAGAAATTTGGGCGATTCTTAAAAATGGGCTTGTAAATGAGCAAAGGGGAGTTAAAAAATTATGTAAGTATACGCTAAGATTTCTTAACTCATTACAGAGGTCGTCATAAAGTTTTTTGAGAATAAAATTTTGGTTGCTATGGGTATCAGGTCAATGGGCTAATACAATGAAAAATTGGGGAACTTGGGTGAATTTAAACGAGGGCTTGTAAATGAGGAAATAGACATTAAAAACTTTATGAGTATATGTAAAGGTTCCTCAACTCATTACGGAAATCTTCAAAAATTTTTTAAGAAAACAAAATTTGGGTGCTCCAAACGCCAAATCCATGGGCTAATACACATGGAAAATTGGGGAATTCGTGCAATTCTTAGAAAAGGGCTTGTAAATGCAGAAGGATGAGTTAAATAAATGGTATAAGTATACGTGAAGGTTCCTGAACTCATTACGGAGGTGATCATAAAGTTTTTTGAGAATTTTTTTGGGTGATTTAGGCGCCATGTCCATGGTATAATACACACGAAAATTGGGGAATTAGGGTGTTTCCTAAAAAAGAGCATGTAAATACAGAAATAGGTGTTCGAAAAATGGTGTGAGTACACATGATGATTCTTTAATTAATTATGGAAATCCTCAGAATGTTTTTTGAGAAAAAAATTGGTTGCTCAATGCGCCATATCAATTGGCTAATACACTTGAAAAACGAGGGAATTTAGGCAATTCTAAATGAGGGCTTGTAAATGTGGAAATGGAAATTAAAAATTATATGCGTATACGTGAAGGTTCTCCAACTCATTACGGAGGTCCTCATAAAGTTTATTGAGAAAAGAATTTTGGGTGCTTCGGGTGTCAGATCCATGGGTTTGTTGCACATGAAAAATCATGGAATTTAGGTGATTCTTAACGAATGACATGTAAATATTGAAATTAGTCTTAAAAATGGTGTGAGTACACGTGAAGAACCCGAACACATTGTATAGGTCCTCATAAAGTATTTTGAGAAATTTATTGGGGTGTTCCAGGCCACAAATCCATGAACTAATACACACGAAAAATCTTGAAATTTGTGTGATTCTTAAAAAAAGGCTTGCAAATACGGAAATGGGCATTTAAAATTGTCTGAATATACGTGAAAGTTTCCTAACTTATTACGCAGGTTTAATGAGTCTGAAATTTTGACTCATTTAAGGCTTAATTTGTAGTGGTTTAGTGTCCTCAAATGCTTATTTTGTGCTAATAACTGATAAAGTTTAGGATTATGGATTGATGAACAAATAAAGGACACTAAGTTGCAAAAAGGAACAAAGGAGCTGAAGGAATGAAGATAAGAGAGCTGGTAATCGCTTAGTCAATTTAGCGAGTCGCCGAGTGACCCAATTCATCGCCTTTTGTTTCAGTGTGCTAAACCCTGAAAGAGAAAATAAAGTTGGTGAGAGAAAGACTGTTAGCGAAACACCGAACGATTCTGCGATGCACTTTTAGAGTTACAGATCCTAAGGAAGCTGAAGGCCAAGGCAGAAAGGTGAAGATCTAGACCAAAGGGCGGGTCGCCAAGCTGATCAGCGAGCCCAACTTACTACGCCGAATAGTCTTTTGCAACACATTTTCGGCGACTATAAATACATTTTCAAATATTCAGTTTGGGATCATATTTTATTATACCATCGTCTAATTTTTAGTTATAAGTTTTTAGAGATTGTATTGAGACAAGTTTTTCTTAGTTTTGGAGAATTAAAATTCTTCTTTTGAAGAAATTGAAAGTGGATATTGAAGATTCTTTAATTTGGACCTTCGCAACGACGAATTGATCTTACCAGTTGATGGAAAAACAATTTGGTACCGATTTCTATCTTTTTTTGATATCTAGATAAAACCCATATTCGTGGGGTGTGATTATGTGATAACAGGTTGATTTAGCTAATGGGTTTTGATTATTGTTAGTTTAAGTATTGTCTAGAATTTATTTCAATCATTAATTTTGGTTCAGTTTAAAGAATTGTAGTTGCTAATACAATTCTGCCTTTGTGTTTTTAGCTTGTTCGAGAGAGAGGTTTTAAAACTAAGGTTATTCATTAATGGTCAGTGGGTATTGGGTTGTCATGGATTCAGCTTGAGAAAGTGAATCCTGAACTCTTTTCTATACATTCAGCTCGAGAGAGTGAATGGACTAAAGCGTAGATTAATTGTTCTTAGTTTGCATGTTTGACAATGTTCGAGAGAAATTGACTTCGGGGTAAATTGTTCGAGAAAAAGTTTACCTCCTCTAAAGTCTGGCTTATCACTAATTTACAACTATTTTCTAATAGTTTCAACTGCCCATTTATCTATAAAACCCGTAATCGAATCACATCTTAAGAACCCGTCTCATTATTGCATCTCTTTTTATTTGTTGTTGTTGTAGTGGATACTTTTGAACCAACCCCTCCCCCCTTATTTGACATTCGTGTCACCCTCTTAATTTCAATTATGTTTTCTTTACATAATGTCTATTCATATGACTGATTCGAGCATATTCACATTTTTCAATTGATTCTCAAATATGTACCGCTCTTTGTGGGAACTATCCTAACTCACTTAGTTGGGTTTTATACTGACTAGCAATTGTTGACACTTAGAATTGGATGAAGTTTCCTTGAAACGTAAATCAAAATGGTGTCGATGCCGGGAGTGGTGTTGTTTGAGAATTATTTGGTTAAGTCAAATTTTGTTCTTGTTAGTTGTGGTTGAATGTATATACTTTTAGTTTTGTTTTGTGTGTTTGTTTTAAAAAGAAGAAATGAGCATGAGTGGGAGCAATGGTAGCCAAGTTAGACACCAAGGTGACTTCGGAAACCTCAACAATGTCAGTGAGCCAAATGTTAATGACCCTCATCTAATGAATGGAATTGAGGCCATTCGCATACTTGTGGCTGAAGGAAAAGTCGTATTCCATTTTACAAACATCATGTTAGAGCTCTTGCAATTGAAGAGGTTGTTTGGTTGATTTGTTCTTGAGGATCCCATGAACATATAAGAAATTTTGTTGATGTTTGCGTATCATTGTCCTTCAAGAATATATCTCAAGAGTCGGTTTGGTTGAGTTTGTTCCCATTTTCTTTAACGGGGGAAGCATATAAGTGGTTGGCTGAATTACCATGACACTCAATCACTTCATGGAAATAGCTTATCATAGTATTTCAGGTGTGATTTCTCCTTACTTCGAAGATGATGACACTAAGAGATAGCATTTATAGCTTCAAGCGTCTGGAGGGTGAACCAATTAATGAGACTTTGTTATGATTAAAGAAGTTGGTGCTACAATGCCCAAATCATGGTTAGACCGTCAATGTTTTGCTAAAATATTTTTACCAAAGCCTTGACTGGGTTAACAAGGGAGTAGCTGACCAACTTTCTTCGGGAGGTTCGATGCAACAAATATACATTATAGCAGCCCAACTTTTGGATGGTATGACAAAAATTAACCGAGCATGGTATACTCGCGAATTTCAGGTCTCCCCTGTCACTTTTAAATTGACCAAGGATCATATTGAGAAAGGCCAAGAGAGGGATAAGAACATGGCAAAGATCATGACACAACTTGACATTTTATCCAAAAATTTCATGAAAGCTGGTGTTAAAAGTGTCAGTATTATGGGTGGCGGGTGTGTAAACCTTGAAGAGGCTAAATTTGAAGCATTGTATAATGATAAGGTGAACTTCCTAGTCAACCAAGAAGGTCATTATTGTGCAAACTACTTTAGGTGGGGTGGTAGCCAAGGTTGGAACAATGAAAAAGGTTGGAGAGATTGTGAGTAAGGGTGGATGGATCGCAATCCCACTTTTAAAGAAAGGGTTGGGAGAAGGAAATGTACATTCCTCAAAACGAGTGTCAAAACCCAAAAGATTCTAAGGGTGTTTGGTCTGAGGATATGATTTATCTTATTCTCAACAAGGTTGAGGCGTCTGATAAAATTTTAAAAGAGATTATTATCTCTCACTCCGTCTCTATCAAGAAGTTAGAGACTCAAATGGTTCAAATTTCGTCTCATTTAAGCCCGAGACAATAATGGGGGATGCCTAGTGACACTAAGGTCAACCCAAAGAATGAAGTTTGAGTGAGGAACTTTGCCGTGCCACGACGTTAACTAAGGAACTACTTGGGAGGACACCCAAGATTTTTATTGCTTTCTTTTTTATTTTTTATTCCAAGGTTAAAGTATGCAATATGTTTGAAAAATGCACATTGGCGAGCAAAATGTCCAGTCGATGACTCATCGAAGAGGTTGGCGAGATCGACTTGAACCAACGTTGGACTCTAGGAATTATGAATTTGGAGTCTATAAAACTTGGCGAGCACATGAGCAACTCTGTGTGGCGCCAAATGAGTCGGCAATCACGAATTTTTCCCTCGTTCGTACCGCTACCTTAACTAGAGGTTCTGTAAAACTCGGCGAGGTAAGTACCCACTCGGTGTGTCGCTGAAAGGGTCGGTGAGCAAAACTAATGTCGTTGAAGAACTGGACAGTTTTTAAGGCCAAAGGTTCAAATTCTTTCACATTCCCTCACTTTCCAACTTTCCAAACTCACACTTTCACTTTATTTTCTTATATTCTTGTGTTTTGATCCTGTATTAGTCGTTGATTGTGTTTTGGAGTTGGATTTTTTGCCGCCTAGCTTTTTAAATATCGTATTCGGCATAAAAGGTTGGTTTTCCAAATCTCAAATTCATATTTAGCAATCTTTACTCACTTGCATTTGTTTTTATCTTAGTGATGTGTACTGGGCATCTCTGATTTGTAAATTGTGTTTATTTGCCTGTGTTGAATGTATAGTCTTGCCTATATTGCCTAATCGTTGATTTCCCAAAATTTTCGTGGTTAAAATTGATCAAAATTTTTGGGTTTTGCTTAAATGGTGTTGGGTCTAGTTGGGTGAAGACTGAGTAGCCTTTAATTGTGCTAAATGACGTATTTTGTCTAATGATAGAGCGTTTGATGTCATTCTTACGGGCGGAAGTTGTTAAATGACCAAATTTTGCCAAACCGAGAGAAGTCTTAGTATCCCGGACGCATAGGTCTAAGTTTAATGGAATGACTGCATGGTTTGATTTTGTTTTCTAGGGCTGAGGGGTTGAATGTAGAAGTTGTGGTTGAAAAATAGGCACGTTGGGTGGTTTGGCAAGCAGGGTCGCTCGCCGAATCACCCTAGTTTGACATTATTTTCATGTTAAATTAAGTTTGGGTTCTGTAACTTTCAGCGAGAAAGCCTGAGTTCGCCGAGTGCACTTGGCGACTCGACAATTGTCTTTCCTGATCGCCCTATTCTGCTCCCCTAAAAATGCATTATAACTTTAGGTGGGCTATTCCTTGCTCGCCGATTCTTGTCGGCAATTCACTGAAAGTCCCCTACCATCAACGACATGCCAATATTTCTGGAATTTTTTTGAGTCAATCATTTTGGTGAGCTTGATCTAGCTCACCGACAGATTCAATGAGTCTATCTGTAACTATTTTCCTACAATTTTTGTTGAACTATGCCTAAATTTCTATGATGTGTTTGCAGATATGGCTAGACTTAAAGTGGCTGGTATATGCCTCCCCGCAAGAGGGCCAAAGAAATCACCATCAACAAGGATGGAACTGCATCCAAGGAAAACACAACCAAACTTCCCACCACATGTGGAAAAGGAAAGGAAAATAGTAAAGCTCTTACTCTTGTGTCACCGGAGGCCAGATCCGACAGGGAAGACCTATATGCCACTCACCTTACAACTTATGAGAGGAGGGTGAGCACTCGGATCCTAGGGCAACCAATTTTGAGCCAGAGGATGATGAGTTAGTGGCGACCTAGAGAGTAGAGCTGTAATACAATAGGTTGAATGATCCTTGTAGGATCAGGACAACCTAGAGCATTACTCCTTCTGCTCCAACACAGACTATGATCCTAGAACCACCAGTATAGGGTCTGGTCCCCCTCGCATATCATTTAACAGACTGAAGACTGAGGGGTTGAGGACCATCATAGAGGGGAAGCAGTTGCCGGTTGATGGAGTCATAGACATGTATAAAGATCATGAGCTTCTTGAGGTCGCACTTATTCCATCTATTCACCAAGCCTCGTGGCCCGTACATGCCAAGTTGGGTCAAAGAATTCTACATGCCTTTTGTGCCCTGGTGCTACAATAGAAAAAACCGATAGCAAAATTCAAGCCGGTTAACTATGCCATTGTTAGTGGTAAAGAGGTGAAATGTGATAATGACACTATAAACACATATTTGGAATTCTCAAATACATATAGAGAATGTCACACCCGGGGAGCACCCCCTAGAAGTAACCGGTATCGTCTTTCTCAGAGAGGACTAAGACTAAACTCTTAGCATTCATCACTAAATTCATAGGCTAAAAAGTGCGGAAAATTTAAAACTTTTCATCTACAATTACTTCATGAGGTTTACTTAGACCTCTCGTTTACACATAGCGAGTATACATAGACTCCTCGTATAAGAAGATTACACAGTCTTCTACTTATATATATATATATATATATATATATATATATATATATATATATATATATATATATATATATATATATATATGAGATACACAATATAGTCTTAACAGGGATGTCTCATATTAAATGATCTAAACGGAATACAACAATATGGGCATAGCCCTTACACAAATGTATAAATGCCACTTAGGTCTTACAACAATATCTTGAAACAACAAGAGAGAAATGATCATCTTCAAACTATAAAAATGTAACATAGGTAGAGTGAGAGAAAGGCATCATCCTCGGAACTTGAGGACATACCCACACTTGGAGAAATGACCAAGCCTTCCTTTAAAAGTGGTCACGAACCCTTCAACGACCGGAACCTAAAATGTTTGGGAAAAAGGGAGAAATAAGAGTTAGCACATCACTTGTACTAAGTATGGAAATATATGCACACACAACATATAAATCATGCTAAAAAGAGACATTTGATAAAACCATGCCAAATTACTTTGAAAAGCCTTATGCACAATCCAAGAACACATATAAGGCAATAACCATACACTTCTTATGATACAATAATATTCAACACAAGACCAACCTACTCAAGTTAAGCCAAGTAAACATGTATATAACATAATAGAACTCGTAGCCAATATAACTCTACCATCATATTATAACCACAAAGCATGTTGATAAGTCCATAACATTAAGACATAAGTAAAAACCCCTATCCATAAACCTTATCCAAGTCTACTAGTGCAATGGTCAAGTGAAGCCCCATAACCTCACTCAACCAAGCAAACTAGCCAAAGGATCACGAATAATGTCCAACTTCACATATCATATCATTATAAGTATTCATCCTCACATTTAGCAATATAGACCATTAACATGAAGAATCCGTATAAGCATAACATATATCTCATAAGAGATAAAACATAAGAATTACTTCCTAGGATTTCCCTCAAGGCCAACTAGTGCAATGTATAGGTAGAGTCCCATACCCCTACCTAGACTAAGTCAAACCCCTTAAGTCCTCCTAGTTAGATTTCACTTTATTACTTCATTTTACTTTTGGGAATATCTTTCCTTAACTGACGTAGACCACATGAGCTAATATGGAATCCAGTGTCATGGAACCCTACACCGAATGAGGGTGGACTACTTGCCAAGGTAGTACCAAATCATGACCATAGCATCTAGGTGGATCCACTAGCTAGTATTCCTATGGGGACAACATAGTTCAAGAACTAAGAGATGTGTTTGGGACCCTCTTTATTCTACATGCATTATAGTCTCCAATCTCATGAGTACAATAGTGATCCTACCTTCCCTATGTGGGAAGGGACACTTCTCACTACTAGTTTACTCGGTGCTAAACTAGAGTCCCATTTGAAATGTATTTTATTAACAATCATAACTTAGTTTAGGTCATACGAGAATAGATCCTTATATAGTAATATTCATTAGCTAAATAGGAATTGCATGAGAACACCTTTCAATACAACCCTTCACCTTTGAGATTAGCACATTAACATCACTATAATATAATAAGGCACATAGGTACTTCATAACCAACCTTATATCAATTCATCTTAAGCATATTCTCATATTTATATAATCAAGACATCTCAATTTCATCATCATACCAAGCCTACTTAGTCAAACCGTAAGATAACTTCAATTGAACTTCATCACCAAGTACAAGTCATCACAATTGAAGTAAAATGTTTAAGATATCAAGACTTACCCAATCTCCTTCGTAAGCCATCATCTTGGTCTTACCATCAACCATCCAATTCAATATAATAATAGATGTAATAAAATCTATCAATAGTAATTAACACAATAATGAAGTCAATTGCATCACTATCACTCAATTCAACACTACTTCATAACCTAGGGTTCGGGACTTGGGTCAATTTCATGATCTATTCCACATACTAGGTTAACTCATCAAGAACTAGCATAATTGAATCATAATAAATCATAATCTAAGCATAATAATCAAAATAAACCCTAAACAATACAATTTAGAAGATCAAATTCGTAATAGAAAGAAACCCACATGAAACTCATCTTTTTGAAATCAAATGTGGAAGAATCCTTTGGGGAAAGGAACCCCAAAGGTGAAGAGTTCCCATACCTTGTTAATTGTTGAAGATTGATGGATAAAAGAACCCTTCTTTATGCCCAAAATACCTTGACCTAGAACTTCAACAGACTTGTTCTTTCTGGGTGAGAGAAAGTAGAGAGAAGGAAGAGCAATTGTTTGGGAATTGGGAGGTGTTAAGTGAGGTTTTAGACTTAGGGTAGGTTATATAGTTAATTAACTAAACTAATTAACCAACCCCCTAATCACTAATTAACCCCCTAATTAACTAACTTAATTAAATGACCCAACTAAAATTTAACATGAAAGTCACAGGCCTGACCTACGAGACCCTGACCTACGAGCCGTAGGTCAGTCGACGGCCAAGACCTCCATCGTCCTGTGCAACTGTAGTTTTGATCAGAGAGTTGCCAAATTGACCTCTTTGTGAAAATGAGTAAGTTACCATCGATGGAGGCATCGGTGCCACGTTGATCAAGCCACGCCTCGTCGCTTGAAAGGCGTAGGTAGACACTGTCTTGTGACAACTTTTTGGCTAAAATGGAAGGGTCCTCCTCAAGGACCCTTAGGGTGGTACTTGGGGATTCGTACCCGGACGTTTATACACTAAAACTACTTGAATATGTGTTGGACACCCTTTTACCAAATTTCATGAAATTCCGACTCCTAAAACCCCGTGAATAGGCTAAGGCACACTAGCACCTTTTGCACTAGTCTCCAAACGTTGTGGACGTTCCTTGACATTTTGACTCTAAAACTTCCTAAATGACTTTTATACACTATTATTGACCTTAAAACAGTGTTATAAACCTTATACACTCATGTGAGGCTCTTGATTAGGTTTTAGACTTTTCGGAGTGTAACATTATCCCCCCTTAGGAACATTCATCCCCGAATGACACTAAAATTCTTTGAAGGGAAAGGATAGACTCAATAATAGCAGCCCAACCAACAACATACAAAACCAATATGAGTTACAACTCAATACATGACATTTACACCAAGTAACTCAAAATATCAATTACAACACATAAGAGCTCAACATCACAACATGAGAAATTTCCTTCTCACAACAACATGAGCTCAACATATCATTAGAGAGTTAATTATGCCAAAATTAAACCTATCAACATGCTCAATATCATTTCAATATAGAAACAATGTACCAAGTACACAATAAGTGCAAAAACAAGCAAAAGAGCATTTTGACATGAAATTCATTTTACCAAAAACCTTCATCATAAATATGCACATCTTTGCAAAAAAAGTTAATTTCAATTTATTCATTATTTTCATTATTAGTAGGAGCGACTAACCTTATTCAACAAAGAGATGAGGGTAACGAGACTTCATGTCGGCCTCGGCCTCCCATGTTTCTCCCTCAACTAGGTGGTTCTTCCATAACTCCTTTACGGAAGCCACCTCCTTGTTCCTCAACTTCTTTACTTGTCTATCAAGGATTTTAACTGGAATTTCCTCATAGCAGAGATTTTCTTCCACACCGAGACCCTCAATAGGAAAAATGGACTCGAGATCACTGATATACTTATTAAGAATGGAGACATGGAACACCGGATGAACAAAAGCCAATTCACTAGGTAATCTTAACTCGTATGCAACCTTGCCAACCCTTTGAAAAATTTCATAGGGATCCACATAACGAGGACTCAACTTACCTTTCTAGCCAAATCTCACCACTCCTTTCATGGGTGAAATTCTTAGATACACTTTATCACCCTCTTCAAATTCTAAGTTCCTCCTACTATGGTCGGCATAAGGCTTTTGCCGACTATAGACTGTTTTCAACCGGTTCCTTATTATGTGAACTTTCTTCAAAGTATTATAAATCAATTCGGGAACCAAAAGTGAAGACTCTCCCACTTTAAACCATCCAATTGGAGATCTACATCTACGATACCAGGACTCTAAAGGAGCCATAAATATAGTTAAATGGTAACTATTGTTATAAGAAAACTCAACCAAAGGCAAGTGTTTATCCCAATTTCCCTTGAAATAAATTATACAAGCCCTAAGCATATCCTAAAGGGTTTGAATAGTATGCTCCGCTTGACCATCCATTTGGGGATGAAAAGCGGTGCTTAGTTTCACCTTTGTACCCAACCCTTTTTGAAATGACCTCCAAAACCTAGAAGTGAATTGTGCACCCCTATCCGATATGATGGATTACGGAATACCATGGCGACACATAATATCATCTATGAATATCCTTGAATAATTCTCCGCCGATTATGTGGACTTGACGGGTATAAATGAGTAGATTTAGTCAACCTATCCACAACCACCCATATGATGTCATGTTGCTTTTGTGTCCGAGGCAAACCTACCACGAAGTCCATATTTATTTTTTTCCCACTTCCAAGTGGGAACTTGTATTTCTTGAAGTAGACCACTTGGATTTTGGTTCTCAGCTTTCACTTGTTTGTAATTTGGAAATTTTGCAACAAATTCCGCTATGTCCTCTTTTAAGCTTTCACACCAAAACACTTCTCTAAGGTCATGATACATCTTTGTAGAACCCGGATGAATAGAATAACAGGAACCATGAGCTTCCTCAAGAATCCGGTTTCTCAAGTCATCAACATTCGGCACGCACAACCTTCCTTGATACCTCAAAACACCATCCCCCCCAAAGGAGAATGATTCATTAATCTTACCAAGAACCGATTCCTTCAATTCCATCAATGGTTGATCAAGGTGTTGCTTAGACTTCACCTCAACCACCAAAGATGATTCGCTGTTATGATGGACCATAAAACCACTATTTGGAGAATCTTTCAATCTAAAACCCAAATAGGCCAACCCATGAACATCTTTTATTAGGTCCTTCTTAGCTTCTTCTACATGAGACACACTACCCATGGTCATACGACTTAGAGCATCCGCAACCACATTGACTTTGATGGGGTGGTAGAGAACACTCATGTTGTAATCTTTCAACAATTCCAACCACCTTCTTTGCCAGAGATTTAACTTCTTTTGAGTAAACACATATTGAAGACTCTTGTGGTCGGTATACACATCAACATGAACACCATACAAATAATGCCTCCATATTTTCAAGGCAAATACCACGACCGCTAACTCAAGATCATAAGTTGGATAATTCTTCTCATGCACCTTAAGTTGTCTAGAAACATAAGCTACTACTTTCCCATGTTGAATAAGGACACACCCTACGCCCACTCGGGATGCATCACAATATACAAAGAAGCCCTTGGTACCCTCCAGTAAAGTCAACATCGGAGCGGAAGTAAGCATATATTTCAAGATATGAAAGCTTCTTTCACATACCTCTGACCACTCAAATTTCACACTCTTTTGGGTCAAAGTAGTCAAGGGAGAAGCAATGGACTCAAAACCATCCACGAACCTCCTATCATATCCCGCTAGACCCAAAAATCTTCTAATGTCGATCGGAGTCAATGGTCATGGCCAATGCTTGATCGCTTCGATTTTCCTTGGATCAACCTCAACCCCATCACTAGAGATGATATGACCAAGAAACGCCACCGACCTTAACAAAAACTCACATTTGCTATACTTGGCAAATAGTTGGTTTTCTTTAGGCACTTGCAACACCACTCTCAAATGGTCCATGTGTTCAACCTCATTTTTTGAATACACCAAGATTTCGTCAATGAAGACAATGACAAATGAATTTAGGTAAATTTGAAACACCCTATTCATAAGGTCCATAAATGCCGCCAGGGCATTAGTGAGACCAAAGGACATTACTAGAAACTCATAGTGACCATATCTAGTTCGAAATGCCATTTTTGGTATATTCTCACCTCTCACTCTAAGTTGGTGATGCCCCAATCTTAAGTCAATCTTAGAAAAGTAGCTTGCCCTTTGGAGTTGATCAAACAAGTCGTCAATCCGAGGGAGAGGATACTGGTTTTTAATAGTGACTTTATTGAGTTGGCGATAATCAATGCACATTCTAAGGGATCCATCCTTCCTCTTCACAAATAGTACCGGAGCATCCCATGGAGAAATACTAGGTCTAATAAAGCCTTTGTCTAGCAAGTCTTTGAGTTGAGCCTTCAACTCTTTCAATTCGACCGGAGCCATCCGATAAGGAGGAATTGAAATAGGGTTGGTATTTGGTAGCAAGTCAATACAAAAATTCAATTTCCCGTTTGGGAGGGATTCCGGGAAGATCATTAGAAAAGACCTCCGAAAATTTCCTCACTATGGCGACTAACTCAAGGGGAGGGTTTTCGGAGTCTAAGTCTTTGAATTTTGCAATATGATATAAACACCCTTTTGAGATCATTTTACAAGGCTTAAGACAAATGAAAATACGACCTCTAGGAATAGAACTTCCCCCGTACACTCTAAGACGGGGTCATTTGGAAAATTGAACTTGACTCTTGTTCTACAATCAATGGAAGCAAAACAATCATGCAACCATTCCATCCCCAAAATGACATAATAATCGTTCATATCAAGTTCTACTAATTGAACATGAGTAACTCTATTGGGCAACATTATAGGACACTTTGTATATACCCTCTTTGCAACCACCGACCACCTACCGGGGTAGTTACCATGAAAGGTTCATTTAGGATATCGGGCAAAATATCAAACTTCCTAGCTATCAAGGGAGTAACAAAAGATAATGTAGCACCCAGATCAAGTAAAGCATAAACGTCAATAGAGAAGACTCGTAACATACCGGTCACCATATCGGGAGAACTCTCTTGTTCACCCCTAGAGCGAAGAGAATAAAAGCGATTCTTCTTTGGAGCATCCACATTAGAACCAATAGCTTGAGCTTGCCCACTTCCATTGTCTTTTCCCTTCACATTAGGGAAATCTCTAACCTTGTGGCCACTATTACCACATCCAAAGCAATTGTCCGTCCCAACGAGGCAATCACCATAATGCTTCTTACCACACTTTCCACAAGTTGGTTTCTTGGTTGGAGAACTAGTACCTCTTCCCTTTTGAGACTTCGGGTTAGAAACCCTATCATCACGAGCCTTGTGAAATTTGGAAGGAACTTGATTAGAAAACCCCTTCTTGAACCTAGGCTTGTCTTGAATGTCAAGCCTACCCTTAGAAGAACCACCTTCATGAGATTTTGCCTTCCCTATTCTTCATCCTTAACATAGTTTCTTACACTTGTTGAGCATGAACCATGAGATGATAAATATTTATATTATCATGAAGCATAGCTGAACAACATTCTTCAACCAAGTTTTGGGACACCCACTAAAAAAATGACTTATGTCATCCTTTGGGTTTGACACCAAGGATGGAGCATACTTGGACAATTTAGTGAATTTCAAGGGATAGTCAAGTACACTCATACCTCCTTGATGAATATTGATGAATTCTTCCACCTTAGCTTCCCTCAACTCTCTAGGAAAGAACCTATCAAGGAAATCCCTCTTGAAGATCTCCCAAGTCACTAGACCACCCCTTAGTGCCCTATTATCCCTCCATTGCACGTACCAAGATATGACGACATCTTTGAGTTGATAAGCTGCCAACTCAGCCTTCTCAATTGAGGTCACCCCCATAGCATAAGGAATCTTATAGACCTCATCGAGGAAATATTGAGGGTGGTCACTCGACCTCAACCAAAAGAACATAAGTGGATTCATTCTAGTAAAGTCTCTCAAACGGGAGGCCATAATGTTAGCATGTTAAGGCACTCGATGTCCAACCTCCTGATTCACTTGGGCCGTCATGGCTTGGACTTGAGAAGTGACAGCATTATCTTGAGAGGTTATGTCTTGGTCCAAATTGAGAAAAGCTGCCTTTATCTTTCTATCTGTCATTGGTGGAGGAATAATCGGAACTTGATCACCCATAACAATTTCTTCAAGTGGAGGCACTTGGTTGTCATGAGCCCCCACATTAGCCATCTCTTTCTCGGCCTTTCTAGAAGCTGCTCCCCCCCACATTATCTATCTCTTCCTCGGCCCTTCTAGCAGTTGCTCTTCAAGTATTCATACCTATAACCACGATACAAGGTTTAGGTGAAATCACATAACAAGACTCTAGAGGAACGACATAACAACACAAGGAGATGAGAGTTTTCTAAGCATCACATGGTCTCTCATTCATAAGTGTGGCGCGCTTCATAATTATGAATAAGAATCTACGAAGACGTGGTTTAATGAGACATCAATTCTAGGGATATTCAACCTCATGCTCTGATACCAAGTTTCTCACATTCGGGGAGCACCACCTAGAAGTAATCGGCTTCATCGTCCTCGGAGAGGACTAAGACTAGACTCTTACCATTCATCATTACATTCATAGGTTAAAAAGTACGGAAAATTTAATAATTTTCATCTACAATTACTTCATGAGATTTACTTAGACCTCTCGTTTACACATAATATATTCATAACGAGTATACATAGACTCCTCGTATAAGAAGATTACATAGTCTTCTACTTTTATGTCACACACATATATATAAAAGATACATAATATAGACTTAAAAGGGATGTCTCATATTAAACCATCTAAATGGAATAGAACAATATAGGCATAGACCTTACACAAATATATAAATTCCACTTATAGATTACAACATTATCTCGAAACAACAAAAGATAAATGATCGTCTTTAGACTATAACAATGTAACATAGGTAGAGAGAGAAATACATCATCCTCGGAACTTGAGGACATACCTATACTTGGAGAAATGATCCAAGCCTTCCTTCAAAAGTCGTCATGAATGCCTCAATGACCGGAACCTAAAATGTTGGGGAAAAAGGGAGAAATAGGGGTTAGCACATCACTTGTACTAAGTATGGAAACATATGCACACACAACATAGAAATAATGCTAAAAAGGGACATTTGATAAAACCATGCCAAGTTACTTTGAAAAGCCTTATGCACAATCCAAAAACACATATAAGTCAATAACCATGCACTTCTTATGATACAAGCATATTAAACACAAGACCAACCTACTCAAGTTAAACCAAGTCAACATGTATATAACATAATAAAACTTGTAGCCAATACAACTCTACCATCATATTATAACCACAAAGCATGTTCATAAGTCTATAACATTACAACATAAGTAAAAACCCTTATACATAACCATTCACCAAGTCTACTAGTGCAATGGTCAAGTGAAGCTCCGTAACCTCACTCAACAAAGCAAACTAGCCAAAGGGTCATGAATAATGTCCAACTTCACATATCATATCATTATGAGTATTCATCCTCTTATTTAGAAATATAGACCATTAACATGAAGAATCAAAATAAGCATAACATATATCTCACAAGAGAATAAAACATAAGAATCACTTCCTAGGATTTCACTTAGGGACAACTAGTGCAATGTATAGGTAGAGTCCCATAACCCTACCTAGACTAAGTCAATTCCCTTAGGTCCTCCTAGTTAGAGTTCACTTTATTACTTCATTTTAATTTTGGGAACATCTTTCCTTAACCGACATAGACCACATGAGCTAATGTGGAATCTGGTGTCATGGAACCCTACACCGAAAGAAGGTGGACTACATGCCACGGTAGTACCAAAACATGAACATAACATCTAGGTGGATCCACTAGCTAGTATTCCTATGGAGGCAACATAGTTCAAGAACTAGGAGATGTGTTTGGGACCCTCTTTTATGCTACATGCATTATAGGCTCCAATCACATCAGCACAATAGTGATCCTACCTTCCCTATGTGGGAAGGGACACTCCTCACTACTAGTTCACTCGGTGCTAAGCTAGAGTCCCTTTTGAAATGTATTTCTTTAACAATCATAACTTATTTTAGTTAATAGGTAAATAGTTCCTTATATAGTCATATTCATTAACATTTGAGATTAGCACATTAACATCACCATAATATAATAAGGCACATAGGTACTTCATAACCAACCTTATATCAATTCATCTTAATCATAATCTCATATTCATATAATAAAGACATCTTAGTTTCATCATCATACCAAGCCTACTTAATCAAATCACAAGATAACTTCAATTGAACTTCATCACCAAGTACAAGTCATCATAATTGAAGTAAAAGGTTTAAAATATCAAGACTTACCTAATCTCCTTAAAAGCCATCATCTTGGTCTTACCATCAACCATACAATTAAATCTAATAATAGCTGTAATAACATCATTCAATAGTAATTAACACAATAATAAAGTCAATTGCATCACTATCACTCAATTCAACACTAGTTCATAACCTAAGGTTAGGGACTTGGGTTAATTTCATGATCTATTACACATACTAGGTTAACTCATCAAGAAATAGCATAATTGAATCATACTAAATTATAATCTAAGCATAATAATCAAAATAAACCATAAACAATACACTAGAATATCAAATTCATAATAGAATGAAACCTACATGAAATTCATAATCTTGAAATCAATTTTGGAAAAACCCTTTGGGGAAAGAAAACCCAAAGATGAAGAGTTCCCACACATTGTTAATTTTTGAAGATTGATGAATAAAAGCACCCTTCTTGATACCCTCAAGACCTTGACCTAGCCCTTCAATGTAGTTCTTCTTTTTGGGAGAGAGAAAGTAGAGAGAAGGAAGAGCAATTTCGGTTTGGGAATTGGAAGGTGTTAAGTGAGGTTTTAGACTTAGGGTAGGTTATATAGTTAATTAACTAACCTAATTAACCAAACCCCTAATCACTAATTAAACCCTTAACTAACTAACTTAATTAAATGACCCAACTAAAATTTAATAGGAAAGTCACAGGCCTGACCTACGAGACCCCAACCTACGAGCCGTAGGTTAGTCGATGGCCAAGACCTCCACCGTTCTATGCAACCATAGTTTGGATCAGAGAGTTGCCAAATCAACTTCTTTGTGAAAATTTCTAAGTGACCATTGACGGAGGCATTGACGCCCCTTCTATCAAGACACACCTTGTCGCCTGCAGGTCGTACGTAGACACTGTCTTGTGACAACTTTTTGGCTAAAATGGAAGGGTCCTCCTCAAGGACCCTTAAGGTGGTCCTTGGGGAGTCGTACCCTAATGTTTTGACCCTAAACCTACTTTAATATGTGTTGGAAACCCTTTTACCAAATTTCATTAAATTCCAACTCCTAAAACCCCGTGAAATAAGCTAAGGCACACTAGCACCTTTTGCTCTAACCTCTGGACGTCGTGGATGTTTCTTGACGTTTTGATTCTAAAACTTCCTAAATGACTTTTATACACTATTATTAACCTTAAAATAGTGTTATTAACCTTAGACACTCATGTGAGGCTCTAAATTAGGTTTTAGACTTTTCGGAGTGTAACAGAGAATGACTACCTATACATGATTATGAACAAATACATTGGAGAATAAAAAAAAGTAGGTAGCTCCTATGATATCAAATGGTACTCCCAAGTGGCTTGAAGTTTGAGCACCCATTTAGAAGAAAAATCTCAGCATAGCAACAAGATTATGGTTTGGCTTAATCATCTTTAATCCCATGTCATCATAGAACGAGTCAATTCTCCGTCATGCCAAAGCAGTCTGTCTTGGTTGCATCATGATGGGACATAGTTGAACTTGGGGATGATTATTGCATCGGAGATGTTTTTGAGGGCCAACTTCCTCCCTTTTCAGGTGTTGATCACCGATTTGTGCATACGAGCTCGGGTACCTAGAGATAAGAAGAAGGATGTGGAAGTGATTCCCACATCTTCTACCGACATCCAGAGGATTGAGGCGGGGTACTTGAAAGATGAGGCAGAGAAGAAGAAAGTAGTCCTCGTGGACACATCTCCGATTGTTGATGTTTAGACACTACTTATAGAGGAAGTATTTTCTACTCTGGCCAATGGGTCTTCTAGTACATCTAGTGTTTCCCATTCAGCTACACCTAGTATCTCTGGTGCTCCCTTGCCTCCCAATTTGGTATTGTTGCTATTGTTGCTGCCAAACCTAAACTCACCCAGGCAGCATTGCTATGGATGCGGTAGTTATCCCGTTATACTGATATACGTGCCCCTAGGCTTGAGGCACATTCCTGGAATGATTGAGAGGGAACTTGCTGATGTTTTGACACCTTTGAGTTCTATTATTGATGCCCTTGCGACACTAATAGCGGTGTGCAAGCAAGGCAAAGGATCTGCTGAAGAGGTGACGACTCTAAATTTTGTTATTTCTGAGTTGAGGAGAGTTGTATACTGTTTTACGAAAATTTATAAAAAGAAAAAAAAATGATTAAGTTTTGGAAAATCAATTAATCTTATGATTTAACAAAAATCGACTTTCCGAATTAACAGGGTCGCCACTTGATTTTTCAGTAAAAATCAAGAAAACTTAAAATTATTTTATTTTCAAAAGATTTAAAACAGATAAAAATCAGTTGAAAAGGGTTCGAAGTTCAAATGTACATTCCGAGAAGGTGTTAGGCCCTCGGAATGCCCGTTAACTCGCGGTTGACCAGCAATTTGACTAAATAACATTTCATGTAATTCTCAAATTTCATCAATTAAAGGAAATGCATTTTTTTTGTTTTATTTAATTAATAATTATTCATTTATATATTATTATTTATTTTAGGAAAAAGGGGAAATTATTAAAGGGGGAGTGACATAAAGCGGTTAATAAGACTAAAAATAGGATAAAAGCTAAGTGACTTGTAAAAAAAAATATACTTTACTTTATATGTATTTTTTCAGAATATAAGAGAAATGACAATCTTGGGAATTTAATTAAATTGAAACTATAGGATAAGCAAAGTTAGTCAAAACAATACAATATAAGTAAGAAAAGGGAAGAGAGTATCAAATTTGGGCCTTTGGCCCAAATTTTGTGACCTGTCCTAATTCTAAAGTGACCCAATATGGGGTCTTGCTCATTTTTGGCCTGCTGGTCCTGCTGGAAAATCCTAAGGCTTTGGGCACTCTTCTATTTTTTATTGTTTGCCATGATATACACCAAGTGTATATTCGACGTATACATCGCGTATACTGCTGATTTTGGATTCCCGGACCTGTAGTTTTATTCATATCTCTGTATTTCTGTATTTTTCCGTATTGGTACATTTTTTCAACTGTATATCATATATTACGACTGTATATCAGTGTATACGGTCGATATATCAGCTTGTTTTTCAAATGTCCGGGGGCTGGAAAATTGAATTTTCAGCGTCACAACACTGCTTTCAACCTGTACATCAGATTTTGCTGACCCAGTAATGGAGCTGACTCGAGGGAAAAATCGAACTTATAGCTCAATTTAAAATGCAGTGGAAAGGAGGAAGATTCCACCGTGGACTCAAAGGAGTTTTCACATGCAAATGGAAAGAAGAAAATTAGTATCTAGTAATAACAAGATCTTTCAAGCCTCGACTCTAAACGACGACATGCTTCATTGATTTCTGGAACAATAATGCAAAACAAAGACACATGCTCAAACATACTTCAACTAAACCAAAACAAATGATATTGAAATTAAATAACAAGGCGATCAGTTGACGGGAAATAATTAAGAGAAGACGATGAGTTTTGTTAAATACTAGGCTCCACAACATTATTATTCCACTGTACAGGGAAGCTAACAGAAAATTTGCCCATCCATAATTTATAATAAATCTAACTAGAGAAAGCTCTTAGGTGCACACACACATATGTCCATTTCCAAACATTAAGCTCCAACTATTAAGATTTATTCTTTCAACTTCAGTTATAACAAAAGAAGCATGCAGGAATGAACTAAATCTCGCCATGTGCTATGTTATTTGGGAGCATACCACAACCAAATAATTAGAGCGATGGAGTTTGGAGTTCTTCCGACAAAGAGGTAGTGACAACGATAGAATAAGCATTTAACGATACATATAAGTTTCTATAGCTCGAGATAATGAAAAACTTAGTGCAAAATGAGACAGACAGAGACTATTGACAACATCACGCTATTATTTTGACTTCGCACAAATAATTTTACCGAATATGAGAGCTCAATGCTATATTTTGAACATCGTACTTAAAATTAAATGCAAATCATATGAAGTTGCTTATTAGTAGAACATGAGGTACTCGATATAGTAAAACTTCTAATACGCGAGCTTAACATTGAACTAATTCAACACGACAAGGTAAACATCACATAATCACGAAGATTTTGAAAAGAAGGAGGAAATCAAACTCACATAACTAACAGTCTGGAAACAAACACAGAGCCTATGCATTGACTAACTTCAAGGTTCTGCCTTCTAATACTCACAAAAACAACAACATTTACAAGAGTACACCTTATGTCTCAAACTACCAAGACACCAACCCCAACTAAATCTAACGGTTACTATGTAACCAGTGAATCAAGAAGAAGCAGGGCAGTCAAGTAGGTAAGGTAAATAAATCAACAGGCAAGCTTCAGCCCTTCAAGAGAACACATCAACTGAAGAGTCGGGAACAGAAAAGAAGTTTACCTTTTTGTGCGAAACGAGCTGGAATGACCGCGAGTTCTCCACTCCAAAAACTCGAGCACGAGTTACCGACCGAAAACCTTTTTTCAACTCCAAAAATTTTGCCCCTAGTGAATAGCAGGAAGTATATATATATGGGTAAATTAGGGCTTGCAAAACAAGAAAAAAAAAAGGGGGGGGGGACCGGAGGAGGAGAGGACAAATTTTTAATTTCGAATTTCCAACGCTTTCACCATTTTGGACAAACATCTTTTCTCTGGCGTCTGAAACCATTCTGGAAAGGGAAGGGGAAATCGACGTCTAGGATCGATTCAACGTCCTTGGCGTCGACGTGGAGTAATCTCCCCGTTCCAAGGACAACATTGGAGGCTTGCTCCTGCCGAAAACACTGTACAAAAGTAGAAAGGGACAGAGGAAGAGGACACTGGCTCGATTTTCGTCTATTTTGACGGGGAGAGGTACGCTTGGGAGCCGTTGTTGTTGTCGTTTCCCACTGATGTTGGTGTCATTTGGTCGATCGTGAAGACACTGTGAATTTTCTGTCTTGATGGAATTCACGCGCTTGGGATGAACTCTGAGTTTCTCCTGTTGAAAGGGAAAAGGCTAGGGCCGGGTCGGGGCAAAAAGGGAAAATGAGTTTATTTGGTGGGCTGCTGACTTAGACAGATGTGGTCCTGAAATTGGGCTATAAAATGGGCCCAATTTTGTATCTTAGATGGGTTTAAGGTGAGGTAAGGATAGAGTTTGGAGTTTAAGCAAAATGAGTTAAGTTAACAAATTCGACTAAACTCCAAATAAATACGAATTAATATAATTAATTTACAAACTTCTTAATCTTAACGAAATGAAATAATCAAATCAAAAATTCAAAATTATAATCATAATTTAAACAAAGCTTATTTAACAAAGTAATCACTAAAATTAAAATTTTTTGAGATGATTTTCAAAATGTTCACAAAATATACTAATTAATCAAACATATATAAATATATATATAAACTATAAAACGGTAAAGTTAATTTAAAATAACTTGAAAACTATTTTGAACTTTATAAAAACTAATTATTTCAGATCGTTTGAAATTTAAGAAGCTCGATAATTAATATTTATTATGGAGGTCCAATATTGGGTGTCAACAACTGTCCCTCATTTTACTTGGATTGATGCAAAAAATTCGAGGAAAATGAAATTGACCAAGCCAATTTTGACCGACCACATATTCATCTTTAGGAAAGGGATTTGGTACAAACTTTGGGAATTATGGCCGGACTTCGGAAGTGGGTTTCCTACTTATCTCAGTCTATATGAGAGTTCAGGCCACTTATAGTTCAACACGTTTGATTTAACGCACGGTTTTGAAAGAATTCAAAAGTCATCTCGATACCGGATTATAAAAGGAACGAAATGCTCGGGAATTGGATTTGAGAGCGAATGTTGGGATACAGCCGAGTTTTCAACATTGATTCCGCCTACATATCCTTAAACTTAAGGAATCAGGCTGCGTGTAGTTTGACTAGATCGGTTGAAAAGGATATCTATTATGCTAGATAACCTTTAATTCTGGACGAGTGACAAATTAAATCGAGTATGAAAAAGAGGCTTGTAACCTCTTAGCCATGAATGTGGTGCACTTCACACCCATAATTAAGAACTCACACGGACATAATTTCCAAAGTTCTTGGTGCATTGTCACTCAGATTGGAAACTTGCCTCCGAAAGACACCAAAATTCCGGATGCGAGACCGAAACTGACAAAACTCAAAGAAAAACCCACATGCCTTATGATAGGGGTGTGGTTTGATTGTGGTGGAAGTCGCTCCTCTGCTCGCGTCCTAAAAGTTTGATACCCTCTTTGGACTATGTCCCAGTTCGCTGCTAAGAAAAGTTCCACGTTGTGCTGCATCCTTTTTGATGTCGTCCGCACTTGTGGTTGTTTGGAAAATTCATCCTTTCAGATGCTCTCGACAAAGACTGAGATAAAACTCGTCAGCTTAAAAATGCAATTCAAATGGGAGATAGTGTCTTTTACCGTGTTGACACTTAGTTGCTCTCCTTCAACATTTGACGTCAACTTGCTCGGTTTGACGTAAAGAAAATAAAGCTTCTGTCTTATGTTTGCAATATAATCTTCCATATACTCTTCGTTTGATGTCGAAATAAATAAAAGTTGATGCATTATTGAAATTTCTCTTGACGTCGTCTTCGATGCTCTTCTTGATGTTTATTTTTATCAAAATAAAAGAATGCAATTGATGCCGATGGGTAAATATTTCTCCTGAGATGCACGATTCCTTCTCTGGCACTGCATAATTTTTGCAGGGCATGAATATCTTTCCGCGATGCGCGATTTCTTACGGGTCATGAATATCTTCCCGTGATGCATGAATATTGACTCGCGATGCATGATCTTCCGCGATGTATGAATATTAACTCGTGATGCATGATCTTCCGTGATGCATGAATATTGACTCGCGATGCATGATCTTCCGCGATGCATGAATATTAACTCGCGATGCATGATCTTCCGCGATGTATGAATATTGACTCGCGATGCATGATCTTCCGCGATGCATGAATATTGATTCGCGATGCATGAATATTGACTCGCGATGAATGAATTTCTGCGGGGCACGAATATCTTCCCGCGATGCATAAATTTTTGCGAGGCGTGAATATCTTCTCGCGATGCATAACTTTCTGCGAGGCATGAATATCTTCTCGCAATGCATAAATATTAACTCGCGATACATGATCTTCCATGATGCATGGATATTTGCTCTTGATGTCATCCTTGGTACTAACTAAAGATAGCGCTTCAATCGAGCAACACAGTTATCTCCTGAGTGCCTTCTGGATAATAACATTGTCTCAATTGACAATAAAATTAAATGAACCTTCAAGTAGTGTATCGTCTCAATTGACAATGGGAATAAACTGACCCTCCAGGTAGTGCATCATCTCAAATGACGATACCAATAAAATGACCCCTCCGGGTAGTGCATTGTAGTAATAATATCATATCTGATGATGCAGATGACGTCCTTTACGGAAGCCATAAAGTTTTTCTTGAGATTTCCGCTTGATTCATCTTTGAATCTAGCTAGACGTTCCTTAGATTCCGTGTTGCTGAAAATCGAAATAACATAACACTCCCAAGTCTTCGATATGTGCAATATAAAATAATTCCTGCATCCGCAGAAAAATTATAGATTTTGGGGTAGAGGTTTTTACCCCCTTGACTTCCCATATTCGTCAATCGGAGAAATTTGATGATTTCTGAGCACTACGATAAACCTGCATTCACAGAAAAATTGTTAGTTTTAAAACTGACTGATCTGTGTCGATTCTTCAGTTGTCTGCTCCCTGTCATGCTATCTCCAGTTGATTTTCTGATTTCCCGACTCTTGATTGATAAGACAAGATATTTTATGCCAAAACAAATGAAACATAAAAGAAATTTTTTAAGAAAATAAATTTTCAAGAAGTAGTATTTTGAAAAGGGTCACAGCCAAGCGTCATGTCACGTCAGGCTTAGCGAATTTCTTTGAGTCTGATGCTTGGATGTATATCTGATTATTCGATGGGGAGTATTCAGAGTCTCTCTAGACTGTCGATAAACCCATGTTGAAATTTTGAGGCCATCCTCAAAATTTCTTTCCAGTTACAAGTTTGGTTTATCTTCAACTGTCGGTAAGTAAATCATGGAATTTTTGAGATCTTCTCAAAAATTCTGTCCCAATTGCAAATCTCGGAATCTTTTCGATCTTGACTTGCTGAGAAAAAATCTTCTTCTTGAGAATTTTTGAGTCCCTCTCAAAAATTCTGTCCTAGTTTCTATTGTAAAGAGGAATAGAAATCTTACAGGAAATATGACCGAACCCTTGTTGCACCTACGTATCCCGTTGAGGTAGGAATTAGGTCAAACTTAGTTCCCACCCAAGGTTAATAATAATAAAATTTACAAAGAAAAACCGACATAGGCCGACATAGGCCGCCTACATATCTCATTCTTGAGAATTCAGGTCGAACGTAGTTCAAATAGAAGTATAAAAAGGGGATAAATGGGGTGACCGAGGTCGACATAGGCCGCCTACGTATCTCATTATGAGAATTCAGGTCAGACGTAATTCATTACAATGGGATAAAATTTTAAACGAACAATTACAAGCAAACCAAACAAATATAGGGAAATAAAAGAAATACAAACTAAAGCTTCACACGTAGTATCTCTTGACAGCATCTGCGTTGATCGGTTTCGGCCATGCGGTGCCATCCATCTCTGACAGAACCAAAGCACCTCCAGATAATACTTTGCGAACCATATAGGGTCCTTGCCAATTTGGTGCGAATTTCCCTTGTACTCATAATGATGAGGAAAAATGCGCTTAAGTACCAACTGACCGATATCAAAAATTCTGGCTCTGATTCTCTTGTGGAAAGAACGAATCATTCTCTGTCAATACAACTGACCATGATAGACGACAACTATTCTCTTCTCATCAATAAAAGTTAACTGATCAATACGCTTGCTGACCCACTCGGCATTACTCAACTCAGCTTCTTGGATGATTCTTAAAGACGGTATTTCAACTTCGGCAGGTATGACTTCTTCTGTTTCATATACTAGCAAGTAAAGAGTAGCTCCAATTGATGTTCTGACGGTCGTTCGGTAACCCAACAAAGAATATGGCAACATATCATGCCAGCCTCGGTGATTGTCAGTCATTTTCCTCAGTTTCTTCTGGATGTTCTTGTTGGCGGCCTCTACAGCTCCGTTCATTTGAAGACGATAAGCGGTTGAGTTTCGATGAGTAACCTTAAATTGCTCACATATGTCTCTCATCAAATGACTGTTGAGATTTGCACCATTATCAGTAAGGATGGATTCCGGTACTCCAAACCTGCATATCATATTGTTGCAAACAAAATCAGCCACCACTTTCTTGGTCACTGACTTGTACGAAGCTGCTTCCACCCACCTGGTAAAGTAGTCAATAGCAACCACGATAAATCTATGTCCATTCGAAGCGGCTGGATCTATCGGACTGATGACATCCATGCCCCAAGCTACAAATGGCCAAGGTGAACTCATATCGTTGAGTTCGTGAGGCGGCACTCGGATCAAATCACTATGTACTTGAAATTTATGACATTTCTGCACAAATTGCAACAATCATTCTCCATAGTCATCCAGAAATAACCGGCTCGAAGGATCTTCCTCGCCAAAGTGAGTCCATTCTTATGTGTGCCGCAAACTCCAGCATGTATCTGTTCAATAAGTTTCGCAGCTTCAATATCTGAGAAAACCCAAATCTGTAGTTCTCCTATAAAGGATTTCTCCACTCAGAAAGAAACTGAGAGCCATACGGCGTATCAACTTCTTTTGATTGGATGTAGCATCTTCAGGATAAATCCCGGACTCCAAATATTTTTTTATATCAAAGTACCATGGCAAATCGTCTGGTTCTGCTTCAACATGTTAACAATGGACTGGATGTTCTTTTAGTCCTATATCCAGGGGATCAATATAATTAGTATCTGGATGTTTAATCATTGACGCAATGGTGGCAAGAGCATCGGCCTACTCATTTTGTATTCTGGGAGTATGTATGAACTCGATCTTACGAAATCTTTTGCACAACTTCTGCACATACTGCATATAAGGTGTAATCTTCGGGTTATTCACGGCCCACTCTCCTTGAACCTGATGAATCAACAAATCTGAATCTCCAATAACCAGCAACTCATGGACATTCATGTCGATGTCCATTTTCAAACCAAGAATATAAGCTTCATATTCAGCCATGTTGTTCGTGCAATTAAATCAGAGTTTAGATGCCAGGGGATAGTGTTGATCAGATTCTGACACTAAGACCGCTCCAATACCTTTCCCTTGGTGATTTGCCGCTCCATCAAAGAATAATCTCCAGCCAGGATACATTCAGAAATATCTTCACCCACAAACAATACTTCTTCATCGTGAAAATAAGTCTTGAGCGGTTCATATTCTTCATCAATAGGATTTTCTGCAAGATGATCAGCCAAGGCCTGTGCCTTTATTGCCTTCTGAGTCACATACACGATATCAAATTCACTCAACAACATTTGCCACTTAGCTAAATTTCCAGTCGGCATCGCCTTCTGGAAAATATACTCCAGCGGGTCCATTTTGGAAATGAGGTATGTAGTATAAGAATAAAAATAATGCCTCAACTTCTGAGAAAGCCAAGTCAAATCACAATACGTTCTCTCCAACAGAGTGTAATGAGACTCCTATGGAGTAAACTTCTTGATTATGTAATATATAGCCCTTTCCTTCTTTCCTGTCTCGTCGTGTTGACCAAGCACGCATCCGAATGCACTATCTAAGACGGACAAATACAACAACAAAGAACTCCCTTCTCGCAGAGGAACCAATACCGGTGGATTTGACAAATAGTTCTTGATAGCGTCAAAAGCAGTCTGACATTCTTCAGTCCACTTTGTCGGAGCGTCTTTCTTCAACAGCTTGAAGATAGGCTCACACACCACGGTTGATTGAGCTATGAATCGACTGATGTAGTTCGACCTCCCTAAGAAACTCATCACCTCTTTTCTCGTCTTCAGCGGAGGTAACTCTTGGATTGCTTTAATCTTGGAAGGATCGAGCTTAATACCCCTTCTGCTGACTATAAATCCCAACAACTTTCCGACTGGAACTCCAAAAGTGCATTTGGCGGGGTTTAACTTCAAGTTGTAATGACACAAACAATCAAAGAACTTCTTCAAATGCGTCAAGTGGTCCGAACTCTCGCGGGACTTGATTATGACGTCATCTACGTACACCTCAATCTCCTTATGAATCATATCATGAAATATGGTCATCATAGCCCTCATATAAGTAGTACCAGCATTCTTGAGGCCAAATGGCATCACTCTGTAATGATATACACCCCAAGGTGTAATTAAAGCTGTCTTTTCCTCATCTTCCTCGTCCATCAGAATATGATGATAACCAGCGTAACAATCCACAAAGGACTGCATCTCATGCTTAGCACAGTTATCGATCAGAATATGAATGTTCGGCAAGGGAAAATTATCTTTTGGGCTGGCCCTGTTGAGATCCCTATAGTCGACACAGATTCTGATTTTCCCATCTTTTTTGGTGACCGGAACAACATTGGCCAACCAAGTCGGGTATTGCGTCACTTCCACTAGTCGAGACTCGATCTGCTTGGTAATCTCTTCTTTTATCTTTAAACTCAACTCAGGCTTGAATTTCCAAGTTTTTTGCTTCACCGGACTGAACCCTGTATTAATCGGCAATTTGTGAGACACAACATTGGTACTCAGCCGTAGCATGTCGCTGACTTCCTAGACGAACACATCAATGTATTCAGTTAGCAAATGTATTAGATCCTTCCTCTGAGCTTCATTCAAGTGAACGCTGATTTTGGCCTCTTTGACACACTCTAGGTCTTCCAGATTTACAGTTTCAGTTTCTTCTAGATTCGTTTATGCTGGTTTTCAAACTGTCAAAATTCCTCGGCAACATACTCTGATGCCTCATTTTCCTCTTTGTAATCGTCAACCTCGTCATCATCTACCTCACTTTGCTCGTTCAGCTCGTGACATGACATGACATGACATTGGCAGGTTTAAAATTTATATTATTGAAACCATAAATAGACAAAGTTAGGAAAGTAAAAATATAACAAATAAGTAAATAAACAAGTATCGATAAAAGAGGCTTTCCATTAAATTGGGAAATAGTGCAAGCTTTGGCTATGACAAAGGGCCATGTTGCCTTTTTCAAACATGACGAGGGAATTTTAAAATTCAAGTAATTAAGAAAATGCAAAATGGTGGGTCTAGGGCTTCTTCCGGACCGCCACCGATTTAAATATGCATAAATGATGCCCTTCTACCAAGGAGTTCGGGGAATCACAATTGGCGTGGAGGTCCAATTCTGCAGCATCTCCCAGGCTCAACATCGCGGAATCCTGCTAACTTGACCTCTTCCTCAATAACAATATCAATCTCTTCGAAAAGGCCGTAGATTCCTTCCCCAAGGTCGTCGTGCTCGGCATACTCCCGGACCGGGAATGATTGATACAGATGAGGGATTGGCTTAGCCAATGCTTGATCAATCTTCTTCTTCGCCTTCATATCATCATCTGTGGGGACGTACCCCAAACCATATCTTTCTCATTTGACAAGAACTTGAATGGGCTCAACAATTCCTTGGGAATTCCTCCCCAATCCGAAACCTGGTTCAAATCCACTCTGCAACATCACAGTAGCGATCATCTTATACACAACAGGCATGGGAAGTTGTGGGGCCAAGTCTTCATTGGTACCATTTACCAGCTCCACCATGTAGAAATTAGTACCTCGAGACACTTCATCGATAATCGGCGCCTGTCTGCCGGAGTGACTACCTTCACCATGAATAACCAGCTCTTTGCTCTTCCGAACGAGTTTCATCATTTGATAAAGAGTAGAAGGCACAGCTCCAGCCATATGTATGAAAGGCCTTCCCAGAAGAAGGTTATAGCTGGTGTCAATGTCCAAGACTTGAAATTGTGCACTGAATTCTGCCAGACCCATTTGGATGACCAAATTCACTGCTCCCAACGTATCTCTCTGCACCCCATCAAAAGCTCTCACATTGACTTGGTTTTGCTCCAGCTTCCCCAAGTCAAACCGTAACTGCCTCAGTGTCGACAGCGGACAAATATTCAGACTAGATCCATCATCTACCAAAATACAATTTATGACCTTCTCGCGGCATACGACAGTGATGTGCAACACCGTGTTGTGGGACCTCCCTTCAAAAGGCAACTTGTCATCGCAAAAGCTAATTCGATGCCCTCGAATAACCTGGTAGATCATAGCGGCCACGTTATCGCTGCTCGTGCCCACGGGCACATATGTGTCATCGAGAGCCTTCATCAAGGCCTGCTTGTGCGATTGACAACTCATCAGCAGGGCCCACACGAAAATCTGGGCTGGAGTCTTCTCCAAATGCTTAACAATAGAATAATCTTTTGGCTGTATTCTTCTCCAGAATTCTTCCGCCTCGCCTTCGCTTATTGGCATTTTAGCCTGATCCTTCTTTTGCCCTCCATATCCAACTTTTCGGGAGTATAACATCTCCCGGATCAGGTCATGCCTTGAGCAACAGCAGTTTCAATCACAAATTTTGGCCTGACAAGAGTTTCTGATGGCAGGCAGCAGCCTTTGCGGGTGTCAAGATAACAAACTCTTTTTTCTCTTTGATACTCAACGAGGCCACAGTCCTTTCCAACTCGTCATGAACGATTGGAGTAATCACTTTTGTCATGCACCAATCATCATCTGTCTCTATCATATTAACATTGCTGCCTCTATGATTCTACAAAGGATTGGTGTTGACATCGGGTGTAGCGGTTGAAGAGAGACCACCTCTTGGTCGATTAGATCCTGGATTTTGTGCTTAAGGTTGATACAGTCCTCAGTATCATGCCTAACACTGTTGGAATGATAAGCACATCTTTGATCTGGCCTATAGAATTTAGAACTGGTATCTACCAGTTTGGGCCCCACTGGGTGGATATATCCGATCGCAGCCAGTCGCTCGTATGACTTTGTTCGGCTTTCGGCGAGCGAAGTGAAGTTCCTCGAAGGCTTCTTCACGAATCTAGGTCGAGGCGGATCATAATTGCCTTGTGAAGGAGGCATCTGTTGATAACTTCTGTTGTTGAGAGGGGGAACTTGATTTCTGGGATATGGATTTATTTGGTAGTTTGGCAATGGAGCTTGGTAATTTGGAGGGGAATTTTGGTATAGTGGAGCTTGGACTTGATAAACAGGAGGGGGTCCTCTGTAGCTCGACTGCACATTAGCACAGTTGGGAGCAACAACTTGATAATGAGGAGACGGAATTTGGTAAAGTGGAGGATGATTTTGGTAAGTGGGAGATGGATTTTGGTAAATTGGGGGTGGATTTTGGTAGACTGGAGAAGGATTTTGGTATACTGGAGGAGGATTATTTTTTTGACTAGCTTGGTAATAGTTTTGAGAAAATCGAGAACGACCTAGGGATGACAACGATCTTCTAGGGTTTTTCTTCATCTCATATGAGACAGCAACAATGTCCTCTCTCTTCTTATTCAACAACCCTGAAGATCCGGGCGAAGCGGCTACACGGGCTATCTTTCGTGTTTTCAAGCCGTCTTCGATAGTCTCACCGATCTTGACTATCTCGGCAAATTTTGCTCCAACGATCAACATAATTCTGTCATAATACTCAGGATCTGTACCCGCACGAACACTTCGACAATCTCCCTTTCAGACATAGGCGGTCTTACCCTTGCAACTTCCTTTCTCCACCTATAGACAAACTCTCTATAGCTCTCGGTGGATTTCCGCTTCATCTTCTCCAAAGAGTATCAATTGGGAACACATTTCTACGTTGTAGGCAAATTGATCGATGAAATCTTTGGCCAGAGCATTCCAGCTGGGCCATTGTCTGGTTTCGTGGGAGGTAAACCATTCCAGAGCCTCCCCGCATAAGCTTCGGTTGAAGAGCCGCATCAATAGAGATTCATCCCTTCCAACTCTAACAAGTTGGTCGCAGTAGGCTCTCAGATGAGCCATAGGGTTCCCCACTCCTCCGAAAGTATCAAATTTCAGAATCTTGAATCCCTCTGGAAGGTACAGATTTGGGTGAATACACAAATCCTCATAACTAAGACCAGCGATATTAGGGAGGCATTGAAGTTCTTTCATGGCTTTCTTGATCTCTTCTTTTATATCCACTTTTGTCTCTTCCTTCGCTCTCCATTCTCTTTCCTGTTCCTCGTAATGGTCCAACTCAGAACCGTGCACGTCGTGCTTAGCAGGGACGGGAATCTGGAAAGTGGTTCTTTTAGTTAAAGGTGGAGCTAAGGAAAAACTCTGGGCGTTTTGAGCAGTTTGGTAATTCTGTGGATAAGTCTGAGGATTGGTATTCTAATTTAAGTTGTGGTGGGATGTTTGGGGATTAAAAGTGTTCTGATTTGGATTTTGACCTGTATTTTGAGATGATGGAGTGGTTTGATGTTGGGTATTTCGAGGATGAGATGGCATTTGGGAATAGTTATTCTGAGGAGGTGGTAGAGTTTGGTAGGAAGTTGTAGCGTATTTGGGGTTAGGTCTATAGTGGAGGGATTCAGAGCAGGTGGCACGTTCTGGGTCGGATCCATGCTTGAAGAAGGGAAATAGATAGGAGGTCTTCCATCTGCAGCATTAACATTATACCCTGGTAGAGGCAAATTTTGTCTTCTCTGCATCTCTACCCTCATTTTTGCAATCTGTTGCATCAATTGCAGAATCAACTCATTTTGATCCGCTACGGTGGGTAAAGCCACCACAACGTCGGTGAGACTTACTTCTTCGTTACTTCTCCCATAACTGTCTTTCCTCCGTCTGAGTTTTGTCTAGGGAAGGAATCTACGGGACCTTTCGATCTGGTAAAGTAGGGATGATCTGCCAGCTTAATCAACACAGATCAGTTCCGAAGTACCTGAGAAGGAAAACAACTCAAAGGCAGATTTGTCAGTTTAGATTCATAATAAAAAATGCATAATATCACACAGATAGCAAGTAAACACACAAGTTGCTGTGTTTGAAGATATATTCAGCCCACGAGTAAAGACAAAAACAATTTTTTTAACAAATAGGAGTTTGCTTGCTCATTTAGTTTGACACTATCTCAGAAAAGCTAAATCACGTTGAGCAACGGTCTTCTCGCAGCTGCTTTTTGATGTCCGTTGATCTGATCTTCACATTTTCTCGTAATATGTGGGGGGAATGAATGACAATTTTCAAAGACAGGGGCGGGGCCTTGGAAGGCTGCCTACGTATCTCACAAGGAGAATTCAGGCCCAACGTAGTTCGAGTATAAAGGGAAATATTTTTTTATTCATTCATTACGATTACAAGGAAATTGAAAGGCAACAATAGAGATTTAAAGATGAAATGATGACTACATCTTAGTCATTTTCCTTCTCGTATGTCACATCAGTCACGAGGAACAAACTCGACTCAAATCTTTCCCATGTTGACGAGGGATTTGAGGTCGTAGCAATATCCAAGACACCTTGAAAGACTATGGTCTATGGCATCATGATAAGCGCAAGGTTTAAAGACTTCTCCCCCAACAGGATCGAGGCCTCTATCATCATCGTGGAGAGAGTCTAAGACCCCAGTCTTGACCAACTCCATGTAGATATGCAACATAGATTCTTTGAACGGGGTGAAGTAATGGAAAAAAAACTGAGTCCGCTCAATTGGCTCTGACGGATCGTAAGTGAGAACGGTATTATTACCCCACATGTACGGGATACCCCTATGTCGATCTGGTGGCAGATCCTCATTTTGAGTTGCACGCATTCCTCTATAGTGTATCCACGCTAATTTGGATGGAAGGCACACACTTTTGAATAGTTTTCTTGCACAAAAAATGAAAATGATCCTTCCTAAGGTGCCCATCCAAGATGCTCATACAAAAAAGCGCAAATCATGACCCTCGCCCCCACACGATGTGTCGGCTCGTAAGCCGGAAGGGTGATCCATCTGTCTCCTCCTCTATGACGGCCTAGAAATAGAGGCTTGTAGACAATTTTCTCGTCAACGTCTTCGTCATTCGCTCAAGGATGAGTGTCATCCGAACCACCATTAGCCTCTTGCTCGCAGACAAAGTATTTCCCGCGCATTTTATGAAGTTTGTCTATCATGTTAAGGTGGAACGCCTTGTTCTTCTTTCTTAATGCATACATTCTTTCCTTCATAGTGATGAATTCCGCCATTTCTGCTGTCATCTCCTCATCCAGTGCCACATTTCTTGCTAACAGAATGGCGGTTTCCGACTCTATCCTCGCCTCTCTCGCTTCTCTTTCTTGCACCTTCAGTCGAAGCATGTCTAATTTCTCACTCAAGTCCTCTGTCTCCATCTTAACGTCTTTCTTCCTCTTCATCTTTGATGTCAGATCCGCATCCATCGTCACAGTTGCAGCTTTGTATATCGTTGTGGCCATGTCAACTCTGAGCCCTTCCTCCCTAGCCTCTTGAATTTCTCGAGTGATTTGTTCAATATTTCGTTGTAGCTCTTCTCCAGTGAGTTCCATCTGGATATTCTTACCCTTATCCATAGCAGTGATTTGCTTTTCCTGAGACAGTAGAGTAATGTTTTAGGATTTCAGGTATGAGAGGTGTCTTTTGAGTGAGAAACTTGAGACTCGGAAAATTTGGTTGGACATTTTGTAACAGTGACTTGTTTGTATTATTTTTGGAAATTTCTGGAAAGGAGTGGGTTTCCGATATCCTCATTCACAGCAACATAGCACATAAACAGTTAAAACACATATATCGCGTCCTGATTATGCATGTGACCCTTTTATGCCAAGGGTAGGCCTAACGAATTGAAGGATGTATATGCCTTTTTAAACCAATTCATTATCCCCAAAATACTTCATTAATAACATCCAAAATGTTTGATAAACATAAAACAAGGAAATAGTTCTGAAAATAAATTACAAAACAAAGCACAAATAAAGCAGTCCCACGAAGGGGATGGTAAATAAAATTAAAGCCTCCTCTGATCCTTCGCCAAGTCTGGTCCTCTTTGCGATGTTGACCTCTTCCCACATAGCATATCTGTTTGCCCATAGATGATCTCTTGCCAATTGAGCTCCTTCTTGATGTCTGAACCCCTCTATCGATTGAATCTGTTGTTCCATGCTATCATCTAACTCTGTCATGCACTGTCTGGCTCTTCGTAGCTCATGTTTCAATTGAGATATGGCTTTGGTGTCTTCTGAATGACGACGTTGATGCTCTAATTCATTCTTATCAAACTTCTCTTGCAGTCAGTGAAGTCGGACTTGATGTTTGGCTCCAACATCTGCAATAATGTGAGAAACGTTTGGACCAGGCTCAATAGTTCCAGCGAGACTCTTTTTCAACCATTCTTTGTATTCGCTAGAACATTCTGGACGAAACCTGTTTGGTACAGGCTCACCTAATACTCTGCGAGACTTCCACATCCTACGAATGTCTTCAGCAAATGCAACTCGTCCGTTCTCGTGGTCAGTCGCAAATTTCCTCATATTTGCGATTTGGGGCAACTCTTGTTTCCCCCCTAGTTGTCTTAGGACTCGACCAGGAGCATATTGTCTAGTCCCTCTTAACCCAACAAATACCAAGTAAGGGAATTTTTCTGTTCGAACCACCATGTTTTTAGTTACCACCAGACTGTCTATTGACCACTGTACGTCTTCTCTTCTCAGCCCTTGAAGTCTCGGATACCATAAATTTTCTTCTCTAGTCTTGTTGCAACGATTATGGTACAACCACCAATCATGACCATATAGCTCGTCTGACCGCTTCAGAGGATCTAGTTCTTTCGGGTTATGAGTCTTGATCAAATATCGCATCATCCACCATTGTAGTATCAGATTACACCCTTGAAAGAAGCGTTCTCCAGTTTGACATTTGTGTAAAGCCCTGTAGATGTCGGCCAAAATCATAGGCGCTAAGGTGTAGTACTTTGTTGATGATTTATAGTCGACTCCATAGAAGATGGCATGAGTGACCATAAACACACTAGGATGAATGATGTATTTTGGCCCTTGAGGAAAAAGCATCATTCCAAGTAAGCATATTGCAAAGACAAGGGGGCGTGTCTCCTTCCATTTTTCTTTTGAAACGAACTCGTCTTTATATTTCTCATAAGCCCTTGCACGTCCAAACCGATAATATAGTTTTCTGAAAGGTATATTTGGTCCAGGAATCTTGTCCATCCACTCGGTTTTAACTAATGACAGTTTTTCTCTAATTTTGGCGAAATTCCATATTGTGGGATTTAGGAGATCTGTATTTCGATGTCGCTTCCATTTGTTGCACATCGCGACACTTTCATAGATGATAAGGACTTCTTCTATAGCTGGCGTCAACTCCACCTCCCCAAATCGAAAGACCATATTCTCACTATCCCATAATCTCACCATTATTCCAATTAGATCGGGCCAAACATTCATTTCTAGCAGCGATGGAAGATAGCCTATGTGTTTCTGAACTATCATCTTGTCATCATTATTCATGAATCTCCGCCATACTTTAAGGAAGGGATCGGGGACGGTAACCATTCTTGTTTTCAAAGGCTCATGTATCGGATCCATCCTACAAAAGTAGCAGACAAAAATTAGTCAACCCCCACCCCCATAGACAATAAATTGTTTTAACACACATATACATCCTTCAATCAACACGTAAGCATGGTTGTCTATTTTTTTGGTAATTTGGGCCAAGTAGACACAAGGTGGGCTTCTAATGGGCCCAACACGCCTTGGGTGTTGGGTCATCCTAGTTCAAATGCTCCTAAATTCGGGATTTGGTTCGGCTCTACGCTAGTTGACTAGGACTGACTTTTGAAATGACCGGGAACCCAAACGGACAATTTGGGATGGAACTCGCGACAACCATTGGACGCATAACGAACTAATAAATTGCCGCTAATTCCGAAAGAAGGTGAGTATAAAAAAGTCCGATTGCGGTTCCGCAAACCGTTCTTTAATATACTATACAATATATATCAGAAATATGCCATGATATGCAATGCCAGTTTATAATTTAAGCAATTTAATCACATATAAGAAATTCAATAATAACACATAGTCCAAATAGTCAAATCATTTTGGTTAGAACTTAATTAATCCCCAGCAGAGCCGCTATTTCTGTTTTACGAAAATATATAAAAATAAAAAAAATGACTAAGTTTTGGAAAATCTACTAATCTTATGATTTAAGAAAAATCGACTTTCCGAATTAACAGAATCGCCACTTGATTTTTCAGTAAAAATCAAGAAAACTTAAAATTATTTCTTTTTCAAAAGATTTAAAATAGATAAAAATCAGTTGAAAAAGGTTTGAAGTTCAAATGTACATTCCGAGAAGGTGTTAGGCCCTCGGAATGCCCGCTAACTCGCGGTTGACCAACGATTTGACTAAATGACATTTCATGTAATTCTCAAATTTTATCAATTAAAGGAAATGCATTTTTTTTGTTTTATTTAATTAATAATTATTCATTTATATATTATTATTTAGTTTAGGAAAAAGGGGAAATCATTAAAGGGGGAGTGACATAAAGGGGTTAATAAGACTAAAAATAGGATAAAAGCTAAGTGACTTGTAAAAAAAATATATTTTACTTTATATGTATTTTTTCAGAATATAAGAGAAATGACAATCTTGGGAATTTAATTAAATTGAAACTATAGGATAAGCAAAGTTAGTCAAGATAATACAATATAAGTAAGAAAAGGGAAGAGAGTATCAAATTTGGGCCTTTGGCCCAAATTTTGTGACCTGTCCTAATTCTAAAGTGACCCAATATGGGGTCTTGCTCATTTTTGGCCTGTTGGGCCTGCTGGAAAATCCTAAGGCTTTGGGCCCTCTTCTATTTCTTATTGTTTGCCATGATATACACCAAGTGTATATTCGATGTTTACATCGCGTATACTGCTGATTTTGTGACTCCCGGACCTGTAGTTTTATCCATATCTCCGTATTTCTGTATTTTTCCGTATTGGCACGTTTTTTCAAATGTATATCATATATTCTGACTGTATATCAGTGTATACAGTCGGTATATCAGCGTGTTTTTCAAATTTCCGGGGGCTGGAAAATTGAATTTTCAGTGACACACTACTGCTTTCAACCTGTACATCAGATTTTACTGACCCAGAAATGGAGGTGACTCGAGGGAAAAATCGAACTTATGGCTCAATTTAAAATGCAGAGGAAAGGAGGAAGATTCCACCGTGGACTCAAAGGAGTTTTCACATGCAAATGGAGAGAACAAAATTAGTATCTAGTAATAACAAGATCTTTCAAACCTCGACTCTAAACGACGACATGCTTCATTGATTTATGGAACAATAATGCAAAACAAAGACACATACTCAAACATACTTCAACTAAACCAAAACAAAAAAAATTGAAATTAAATAACAAGGCGATCAATTGACGGGAAATAATTAAGAGAAGACAATGAGTTTTGTTAAATACTAGGCTCCACAACATTATTATTCCACTGTACAGGGAAGCTAACAGGAAATTTGCCTATCCATAATTTATAATAAATCTAACTAGAGAAGGCTGTTAGGTGCACACACACATATGTCCATTTTCCAGACATTAAGCTCCAACTATTAAGATTTATTCTTTCAACTTCAGTTATAACAAAAGAAGCATGAAGGAATGAACTAAATCTCGCCATATGCTATGTCATTTGGGAGCATACCACAACCAAATAATTAGAGCGATGGAGTATGGAGTTCTTCCGACAAAGAGGCAGTGACAACGATAGAATAAGCATTTAACGATACATATAAGTTTCTATAGCTTGCGATAATGAAAAACATAGAGCAAAATGAGACAGACAGAGACTATTGACAACATCACGCTATTATTTTGACTTCGCACAGATAATTTTACCGAATATGAGAGCTCAATACTATATTTTGAACATCGTACTTAAAATTAAATGCAAATCATATGAAGTTGCTTATTAGTAGAACATGAGGTACTCGATATAGTAAAATTTCTAATACGCGAGCTTAACATTGAACTAATTCAACACGACAAGGTAAACATCACATAATCACGAAGATTTTGAAAAGAAGGAGGAAAACAAACTCACATAACTAACGGACTGGAAACAAACACAGAGCCTTCTAATACTCACGAAAACAGCAACATTTACAAGAGTACACCTTATGTCTCAAACTACCATGACACCAACCCCAACTAAATCAAACTGTTACTATGTAAGCACTGAACCGAGAAGAAGCAGGGCAATCAAGTAGGTACGGTAAATAAATCAACATGCAAGCTTCAGCCCTTCAAAACAACACATCAACTGAAGAGTCGGGAACTGAAAAGAAGTTTACCTTTTTGTGCGAAACTAGCTGGGACAAACGAGTTGGAATGACCGCTACTTCTCCACTCCAAAAACTCAAGCACGAGTTACCGACCGAAAACCTTTTTTCAACTCCAAAAATTTCGCCCCTTTCCAGTTAATAGCAGGAAGTATATATATTTGGGAAATTCGGGCTTGCAAAACAAGAAAAAAAAGGAGGGGGGTGGGGAATCGGATGAGGAGAGGACAAATTTTTAATTCGAATTTCCACACTTTCACCATTTTGGACAAACATCCTTTCTCTGGCGTCTGAAACCATTCTATAAAGGGAAGGGGAAATCGACGTCTAGGATTGATTCAACGTCCTTGGCATCGACGTGGAGTAATCTCCCGGTTCCAAGGACGACATTGGAGGCCTTTCCTGCCGAAAACACTGTACAAAAGCAGAAAGGGACAGAGGAAGAGGACACTGGCTCGATTTCCGTCTATTTTGACGGGGAGAGGTACGCTTAGGAGCTGTTGTTGTTGTCGTTTCCCACAGTTGTTGGTGTCGTTTGGTCGATCGTGAAGACACTGTGAATTTTCTGTCTTGATGGAATTCACGCGCTTGGGATGAACTCTGAGTTTCTCCTGTTGAAAGGGAAAAGGCTAGGGCCGGGTCGGGGCAAAAAGGGAAAATGGGTTTATTTGGTGGACTGCTGACTTAGACAGATGTGGGCCTGAAATTGGGCTGTAAAATGGGCCCAATTTTGTATCTTAGATGGGTTTAAGGTGAGGTAAGGATAGAGTTTGGAGTTTAAGCAAAATGAGTTAAGTTAACAAATTTGACTAAACTCCAAATAAATACGAATTAATATTAATTAATTTACAAACTTCTTAATTTTAACAAAATGAAATAATCAAATAAAAATTCAAAATTATAATCATAATTTAAACAAACCTAATTTAACAAGGTAATCACTAAAATTAAAAATTTTTTAGAGGATTTTCGAAATGTTCACAAAATATACTAATTATATAACACATATGTATGTATGTATAAACTATAAAATGGTAAAATTAATTTAAAATAACTTGAAAACTATTTTGAACTTTATAAAAACGAATTATTTCAGATCGTTTGAAATTTAAGAAGCTCGATGATTAATATTTATTATGGAGGTCCAAAATTAGGTGTCAACATATACTAGCTGAAGTCCATCGATATGTTGATACTTTTCGAAACAATAGAGATCACTGAGGTTCCAATTGATCCAGATATGCTTCCAGGGATTACTCTAGATGAGGTTCAAGTTGATGAGGTTGTTTTTGTTGAGTTAGATGCTGAGACTGATGAGGAGAAGCTTGGTGTTGAGGAGGAGGCTGAGGGCCTTACAACAATTGAGGAGGTCATGGTAGATGCAGTCGTAAAGATCTCATTGGGGGACACACCCATAGTTGACCCTACTTGACTTATTGTTGCTGATGTGACCCCGTACACACATGCCCAAGATCAAAGTGTGACAACGGGCAGTGATGCCTCGACAGTGGAAGCGACTGTTTAGAGAAGACTTCTTTTTACCTCCCTCTTTGTCATTAATATTAATGTTTTAGTACTTTATCGCATTTAAGGACAAATAACTTTTTTTTCGTGGTGGGGGTGAGGTATTTCTGTACCCTCCTATGTGATTGTTTTTTTTATTATACATTGGGTTTCTATGATATAAATTGTGTTTTTCACTATTTTGTGGATGTTTGAACTTGTGGCTCCTCATTTTAATTGCAAATTGTTTTTGAACCCTTCTGAAAAAAATATTTGCACCTCTTATTTTGTGTGAATGTGGTTGTTTTTGTGCAAATTTTAGTATCGATCATGATCAATATCAATGAATCGAATAGTGCTCTTAATTTAATAAACAATTAATGTGCAGCTAAGATGAGACCAACTGAACACTGTTTTAAGACCTATTTTCACATAGGTGCCATGAGGTCTAAACACTTTTTTAAGACCTATTTTAATGAATATAGGTCAGTTAGGAAGTTTAGGAACCAAAACATCCAAGAATGTCCATGACGTTCGGAAACTAATTCTAGGAGGTACTAGCGTGCCTAAGCCTATTATACGAGCTTTTAGAAGTCGGAAATCCATGAAAATTGGTGGAAGGGTAGTTAATAGGTGCTTAAGATGATTCGTGGTCAACACTTCCGGGTAAGACTCCCCAAGGACCAACCAAGGGCCCTTGAGGAGGACCCTAGCACGTAGGAGGCAACACTGCCTGGCAGTGTGCAACCACGAGGGGCAAAGGACGGCTCGTGTGTGGATCGACGGGGCGTCGATGCCAACCGTCGTCCAACACTTAGCCCAAATGCTGGAGCACTCACCTGCACAAGTCTCTGACCGAAACAACGGTTGTGCAGCACGGAGGGAGGCTTGGCCGTCGATGGATTAACGGCCCGTCGGTCATGGTCTTGTCGATGGGCCTGCAATTTTCCTGCACTTTTTAAGTTAGTTCATTTAATTAGTTAAGGGGGTTAGGTGGTTAATTAGGGGTTTAAGGGAGTTTAATTAAGTAAATTAAAACCCCATATAAAGTCCTTAACCCTCATTAGATTAAACATAACTCACAAAACAAATCCTCTTCCTTCTCTCTTCTTTCTCTCTCTATTTGGAAGACACCATTGAAGACTAGCTAGGGGAGGGATTTGGGGGCCGTAAAGGGAAAAATTCACCATCAAATCTTCATCAAACTTGAGGTATGGGATCTAATTCACCTTTGAGAACTCTTTCCTCAAAGGGTTCCTTCAAAATATTTTCAAAAGTTGGGTTTTCATGTGGGTTCTTCTCAATCTCGAAAATTAGGTTATGAATTGAATTGTTTATGTTTTCTATTGGATAACATGAATAGATTAACATATATTCTAACTTAATTGTGGTATATCTTGATGATTTGTTATAGTTTGAAGATGATGATCCTTAACCTTAACCCTAGGTTGGATATTGACATGAATTAGGTTGAAATTGATTCAACTGATTTGGTTACTGGTTTAATTGCTATTAATTGATGTTGTTACATTTATAATGAACAAATTAGAGTTAATTGTAGTCTTTCATACTAGTCCTTGAGATGATGATCTAGGTTAGAAAGTGAATTGACCTAAGTATCTTGTCTTAAGCTATGATCTAGTATTGAATTGTGATGTAGAGATTCTCCTAGACTTGTTATCATGTTGATTATTGAATTATGATGTTGTACATCTAAATTTGATTGAATTGAGGGTTTACGGTAAGATCTTGATGATGAACTATGAAGCAAACCTGGTAAGTCTTATGATCTCTATCCTTTACTTCCAATTGTGGTTAATTGTGATTAAGCAATGATGTTATATTGGAGAAAGCCTTGTATTAGGATTTATAGGATGGTATGATGTTGAATTGAAATTTCTTGACTATTTTGTGAGGTTGATTGAGGTGTATGTGTTATAAGGATGGTGATGACTATCAATGTTCCTTATTATGATATGAAATGCTAATGTACTAACCTCACTTGTATGAATTGTAATGAAAGGACTTATACTCATGCGATTCTTATTGAGCTATTGATGATGATGATTATACAAGGGTTATACCCTATGACCTAAACTAAGATATGATTGGTAATTAAAGGCTTAAAGACATTTCAATAAAGGGACTTAGCTTAGCACCGAGTGAACTTGACAATGGGAGGTGATGACTTCCCATAGAGGAAGATTCACCCTATAGTTCTAAATGTGGTGTTGACTCCCCAAAGAGGGATACTCATCCAATGGATTCCCATGAGAGGAGGCCCCAAATGCCAAATGCTATGTAGAGGGATTATACCTATCTCCTAGTTCTTGAACTGTGTTGACCCCATAGGAAGACTAGCTAGTGGATCCACTTAGAAAGCTACTTTTATGTTTGTTTTTATTTTGGCAGGTAGACCACCTTCCATCGGTGTAAGGTTTTACAACACCGGATTTCACACTAGCTCATGTGGTCTATGTCGGTTAGAGCAAGATGTTCCCAAAAAGGTAAAATGAATTAAAGGATTGAACTCTAACGAGGATAACCTTAAGGTTCTAGCTTAGTCTAGGTATGGGTATGGGACCCTACCTAAGCATTGCCCAAGTTAGCCTTGAGGAGAGTCTTAGGAGGATTTTCTTATGTATGTTTATGCTTATAATGATATATGATATGTATATGAAGGACTTGCATATTGTTGATACTATATGTTGGTTAGTCCACTTATGGATATGTATTGGTCTATATTATTAAAGTAAGATACAATGTATATCTAAATGTCATGTTATGTGAATTAGTGTGTTAGTCATGATTCTTGTTGGGTTACTTGATTGAGTAAGGTTATGGGACTTTGCTTGGTCATTGCACTTGTTGACTAGATAGGGATTCATGGGTTATTGACTTACTTGGTTAAAATGGAATGTACTCTTATTTATGCTTATTATTAAATGTGACTTGATGATGGATTTATTTGGATATGTATTTACTTACATGATATGAATGGTTGACTTGACTATACTTGACGTTGTAGTATTGTGATGAACATGCCTATGACTTAATAAATGTGAAATGTTGATTGGTATGGTCTTGTTGTATATGCATGAAGGTTTTAAATGATAAAAATGCATACTTATTGAAATGTCCTTTTCTTAGCATGTTTTATAAGTATATGTGCATATGGTCTCATACTTAGTACAAGTGGCGTACTAACCCCATTTCTTCCTTTTTTCCCAACATTTTAGATTTCGGTCGTTGAAGGCTCATTCGAGATGACTTGAAGAAGACTTGGATATTCTCTACCATCCAAGTGAGTAGGTCCTCACTTTTCGAGGGCGATGCCAATATCTAGCTTATGGAGTTGCTTTGTTTTCTAAGACACTTATGTTCATTCTATTTTCATTTGAGTACGATTTGTATAAGCCTATATGTGGCTTCTTTACATTGATGTAGGGCTATGCCGAAATTGCTATGATCGTATAGATGGTATCAGATGAGACAATCTTTAAGACTATGCTCTATCTTATGTATATATATATTGTGCAATAAAAGTAGAAGGCTATGTAACCTTCCTATAGAAAGGGTCTATGTATACTCGATATATATATTATATGTATGTAGAGGTCTATGTAAACCTCCAAGTAGAAATAATAAAAAGTTTTAAAATTTCTGCTAAATTCGACTTATGAATGTTATAATGTAAGCTAAGAGGCTAGCCTTAGTCCTCGAAGAGGATGAAGACACCGGTAACATTTAGGGGGTGAACTCGGATGTGACAAACTTGGTATTAGAGAATGAGGTTGAATTATATTAGAGTCAATGTCTCTCTCAACCACGTCTATGTAAGTTCGTGTTCATAATTGGGAAGCGCGCAACACTTATGGATGGGAACCTACAAGATGCTTAGGAAACTCTCATTTTCTTGGAAATCTTGTATCGTGCCATTAGAGTATACTTATGATGTTGTTTTGCATTTAATACTATTGTTGTGATTATATGAAAAATGAACACTCGAAGGAATGCGACATGAAGACTTGAAGAGGAAATTGCCAATACCGGAGCTCCTCCCCGTGGTGATCAAGTTCCTCCACTTGAAGAAGATGCTAATATGGAACAAGCTCCGGTCAATCCTCCACCCTTGACGGATGGAGATATAAGGGCTTCCCTCATTCAATTGACTCAAGCCGCCACTTTCCAAGCACAAGCTATGACGACCCAAGCCAACCGGGAGGTTGCACCCCGTCCTTATCTACAAGTTACTACTAAGGCTTCCCGTCTAAGCAGATTCACTCAAATGAACCCTCCTACCTTCTACGGGTCTTAGGTTGATGAAGACCCCCAAGAATTCATCGACGAAGTCTCTATGATACTTTTGGCTATGGGGTTTTCCACAAGTGAGAAGGCCGAGTTGGCCACTTATCAACTAAAGGATGTGGCTCAAGCATGGTTTGTGCAATGGAGGGATAATAGGCCATTGAGGGGTGGTCCGTTGACTTGGGAGATCTTTAAGAAGGCTTTTCTAGATCGTTTCTTTCCTAGGGAGATGAGGGAGGCTAAAGTGGTGGAGTTCATCAACCTTTGCCAAGGAGGTATGAGTGTTCATGAATACTCCTTGAGATTCACAAAATTGTCGAAATATGCTCCTTCTTTGGTTTCCGATCCTAAAGATGAAATGAGTCGCTTTGTAACGCGGGTGTCGGATGATTTGCAAGAGGAGTGTCAATCGGCTATGTTATATGACAACATAAAGATTTCTCGTCTTATGGTGCATGCCAAGTATGTGGAAGAGCCAAGGGCTAGGAGGAAAAGTAGAGATGCTAAGAGGGCAAGATCTTTTGATGGAGGTTCTTCAAAGAATAGGCTTGAGATACAAGACAAGCCTAGATTTAAGAAGCGGGTTTCTAATCAAGTTCCATCCAAGTTCCCTAAGGCTCGTGATGATAAGGTAACTAAACCGAGATCCCAAAAGGGAAGGATTGGAAACTCACCACATGAGAAGCCTACATGTTCCAAGTGCGGAAAGGGTCAGTTTGGTGAATGCTTGGTTGGAACGGGTAATTGTTTTGGTTGTGGCAAGAGTGGACAAAAGGTTAGGGATTTCTCTAATATAAAGGGTCAAGAAAAGGGTGGTCAAGCTCAAGCAAGTGGTTCAAATGAGGCTCCAAATAAGAACTGCTTCTATGCTCTCCGCTCTAGGGGTGAGCAAGATACTTCTCCCGACGTGGTGACCGGTATGTTGAAAGTTTTCTGTATTTATGTATATGCCTTACTTGATCCCGGTGCTACTTTATTCTTTGTTACTCCTCTAGTAGCCAAAACTTTTGATATTTTACCCAATATTTTGCATGAACCTTTTATAGTGTCTACTCCGGTGGGTGAGTCGGTTGTTGCAAAAAGGGTGTATAGAAATTGTCCTATAATGTTGCCCAATATAGTTCCTTATGTTGAACTAGTATAACTCTATATGCTTGATTTTGATATTATATTGGGTATGGATTGGTTGCATGCTTGTTTTGCTTCTATTGATTGTAGGACAAGGGTGGTGAAGTTTAACTTTCCAAATGAATCCGTTGTAGAGTGGAAGGGGGGAAACTCTATTCCTAGAGGTCGTATCATCTATTGTTTAAAAGCATGCAAAATGATCTATAAAGGTTGTCTATACCATATTGCAAGAGTCCAAGATTTATACTCTGAAATTCCTCCCATTGAGTCGGTCCCCGTAGTGAGTGAATTTCCGGAGGTCTTTCCTAATGATCTTCCCGGTATTCCTCCCAAACGGGAAATTGATTTTGGTATTGATTTGATACCGGATATAAATCCCATTTCAATTCCTCCTTATCGGATGGCTTCGGCCGAATTGAAAGCGTTGAAGGCACAACTCAAAGATTTATTAGACAAAGGCTTCATAAGACCTAGTATTTCTCCATGGGGTGCTCCGGTTTTATTTGTGAATAAGAATGATGGGTCCTTAAGAATGTGTATTGATTAACGCCAACTCAATAAAGTCACAATCAAGAACAAGTGTTCTCTCCCTCGGATTGACGACTTGTTTGATCAACTCCAAGGGGCAAGTTACTTTTTCAAGATTGACCTGAAGTCGGGGTATCACCAACTTAGGGTGAGAGGTGAGGATATACCAAAGACGGAATTCCGGACTAGATATGGTCATTATGAGTTCTTATTAATGTCCTTTGGTCTCACTAATGCTCCGGCGGCGTTTATGGAACTAATGAATAGGGGGTTTCGAAATTACTAGATTTATTTGTCATTGTCTTCATTGACGATATCTTGGTATATTCGAAAAATGAGGGTGATCACATGAACCATTTGAGAATGGTGTTGCAAGTACTTAAAGAACATCAATTTATTTGCCAAGTATAGCAAATGTGAGTTTTGGTTGAGGTCGGTGACATTTCTTGGTCATATCATCTCTAGTGAGGGAGTTGAGGTTGATCCAAGGAAAATGGAGGTGGTGAAAAATTGGCCTAGACCTTTGACTCCAACCGATATTAGGAGTTTCTTGGGTTTAGCGGGTTATTATCGGAGGTTTGTGGAGGGTTTCGTGTCCATTCCATATCCCTTGACTACTTTGACCCAAAAGTGTAAGAAATTTGAGTGGTCGGAGGCATGTGAGAGAAGTTTTCAAATATTGAAAGATAGGCTTACTTCCGCTCTGGTGTTGACCTTACCGGAGGGTACAAAGGGTTTTATTGTGTATTGTGATGCATCCCGAGTGGGTTTGGGGTGTGTGTTTATGCAACATAGGAAGGTGATAGCCTATGCTTCTAGGCAACTTAAGGTGCATAAGCGAAACTATCTGACTCATGAACTTGAGTTAGCGGCCGTGGTTTTTGCTTTGAAAATACGGAGGCATTACTTGTATGGTGTCAATGTAGATGTGTTTACCGACCATAAGAGTCTCCAATATGTGTTTACCCAAAAGGATTTGAATCTCCGACAAAGAAGATGGTTGGAATTGTTGAAAGATTACGACATGAGTGTCCTCTATCACCCCAAAAAGGCCAACGTGGTTGCGGATGCTCTAAGTCGTATAACGATGGGTAGTGTATCTCAAATAAATGAAGCCAAGAAAGATCTAGTGAAGGATGTTCATAGGTTGGATAGGTTGGGTGTGAGGTTGGAAGTTTCTCCGAATGGTGGATTCAAGGTCCATTATAACTCCGAGTCATCATTGGTAGTTGAGGTAAAGTCCAGACAACACCTTGATCAACCATTGATGGAGTTGAAATAATCGATTCTCGGTAAGTTAAATGATTCATTCTCCTTAGGGGGGTATGGTGTGTTAAGGTACCAATGAAGATTGTGTGTTCCCAATGTAGATGGGTTGAGGGACCGGATCCTTGAGGAAGCCCATAGGTCCCGCTACTCCATTCATCGGTGTTCGACAAAAATGTACCACGACCTTAGGGAAGTATATTGGTGGGAAGGTATGAAGAAGGATATAGCTAATTTTGTCGCTCAGTATCCAAATTGCCGACAAGTAAAGGCCGAATATCAAAATCCAGGTGGCTTACTACAAGAAATCCAAGTTCTTACTTTGAAGTGGGAAGACATCAATATGGATTTTGTAGTGGGTTTACCTCGGACTCAAAAGCAGTATGACTCTATATGGGTGGTTGTGGATAGGTTGACGAAGTCCGCTCACTTTATTCCCGTCAAGTCTACTTATTCGGCGGAAGATTATGCTAGGATCTTCATAGATGAGATTGTGTGTCTCCATGGTATTCCGTTATCCATCATATCAAATCGGGGTGCACAATTCACATCTAGGTTTTGGAGGTCATTCCAAAAATGGTTGGGTACTAAGGTGAAGTTGAGTACCGCTTTTCATCCCCAAACGGACGGTCAAGCGGAGCGTACTATTCAAACCCTTGAGGATATGCTTAGGGATTGCATCATTGATTTCAAGGGAAACTGGGATACGCATTTGTCTTTGGTGGAGTTCGCTTATAATAATAGTTTTCATTCATCCATTTCCATGGCTCCCTATGAAGCCTTGTATGGTAGGAGATGTAGGTCTCCTATTGGATGGTTTGAAGTGGGAGAGCCTTCGCTTCTTGGTCCCGATTTATTTTATAAGACTTTGGAGAAGGTTCATATCATAAGGAACCGGTTGCAAACGACTTATTGTCGGCAAAAGTCTTATGCCGATCATAGGAGAAGGGATTTGGAGTTTGAAGAAGGTGATAAGGTGTATTTGAAAATTTCACCAATGAAAGGGGTGGTTAGATTTGGCATGAAAGGGAAGTTGAGTCCTCGTTATGGGGGTCCCAATGAAATCTTGCAAAGAGTTGGTAAAGTTGCCTATGAATTGAAACATCCTAATGAATTGGCTTCGGTTCATCCGGTTTTCCATTTTTTCATGCTTAAAAAGTGTATCGGTGATCCCGAGTCTATTCTTCCTATTGAGGGTCTTGGTGTCAAGGATAACCTCTCTTATGAGGAAGTTCCGGTTCAAATTCTTGATAGGCAAGTCAAGAAGTTATGGAATAAAGAGGTGGTTTCCGTAAAGGTGTTACGGAAGAATCACCTAGTTAAGGGTGCTACATGGGAGGCCGAGGCCCACATGAAGTTCCGTTACCCTCATGTATTTGATAATTAAGGTTATTAGTTCTTACTAATAATGAAAATAATGACTAAAATCGAAGTTGTTTTGATTTTTAGTGAAGTGTTGAAAAATGTGCATTTTTTATTTTTGCTTTACAGTAATTACAGTGAAGTGAGCATTTGAACTTGAAATTTTTCTCTTTGGCTTGTTTTGAGTTATGTCATGCATTTTGATATGGTGAGTCTTTATGAAATGATATATAGCATTTTCGGTGGACTGAAATTTGACATAATTGGCTCATGTAAACTATGTTGAGGTCATGTTGTTGTTGTGAGAAGGGTATTCCTCATAATGAAATGTTGAGCCTTATGTGTCGTAATTGAAGTTTTGAATTGCCTTGTTGAAATGATATGAGTGAGGTTTCCTTGTATTGTTGTTGGTTGGGGTGTTAGTCTTGAGTCTATTCCTTCCAAAAGAATTTTTGTGTCATTCGGGGGACGAATGTTCCTAAAGAGGGGGGACGAGTCTTAAATCTTAACATAGGTGCCATGAGGTCTAAACACTGTTTTAAGACCTATTTTAATAAATATAGGTCAGTTAGGAAGTTTAGGAACCAAAATCTCCAAGAACGTCCATGACGTTCGAAAACTAATTCTAGGAGGTACTAGCGTGCCTAAGCCTATTAGACGAGCTTTTAGAAGTCGGAAATCCATGAAAATTGGTGGAAGGGTAGTTAATAGGTGTTTAGATAATTCGTGGTCAAAACTTCCGGGTAAGACTCCCCAAGGGCCCTTGAGGAGGACCCTATCACGTAGGAGGCAACACTGCCTGGGCAGTGTGCAACCACGAGGGGCAAAGGACGGCTCGTGTGTGGATCGACGGGGCGTCGATGCCAACCGTCGTCCAACACTTAGCCAAAATTCTGGATCCCTCGCCTTCACATGTCTCTGACCGAAACAACGGCTGTGCAGCACGGAGGGAGGGCTGTCCGTCGATGGACCAACGGCCCGTCAGTCGTGGTCTCGTCGATGAGCCTGCAGTTTTTAAGTTATCTCATTTAATTAGTTATGGGTGTTAGGTGGTTAATTAGGGGTTTAATTAAGTAAATTTAAACCCCATATAAAGGCCCCAACCCTCATTAGATTAAACATAACTCACAAAACAAATCCTCTCCCTTCTCTCTTCTTTATCTCTCTATTTGGAAGACACCATTGAAGACTAGCTAGGGGAGGGAATTTGGGGGCTGTAAAGGGATGAATTCACCATCAAATCTTCATCAAACGTTGAAGTATGGGATCTAATTCACCTTTGAGACCTCTTTCCTCAAAGGGTTCCTTCAAAATATTTTCAAAAGTTGGATTTTCACGTAGGTTCTTCTCAATCCCGAAAATTAGGTTATGAATTGAATTGTTTATGTTTTCTATTGAATAACATGAATAGATTCATATATTCTAACTTAATTGTGGAATATCTTGATGATTTGATATAGTTTGTAGATGATGATCCTTAACCCTTAACCCTAGGTTGGATATTGAAATGAATTAGGTTGAAATTGATTCAATTGATTTGGTTATTGGTTTAATTGATATTAATTGATGTTGTTACATTAATCATGAACAAATTATAGTGAATTTTAGTCTTTCATACTAATCCTTGAGATGATGATCTAGGTTAGAAAGTGAATTGACCTAAGTATCTTGTCTTAAGCTATGATCTAGTATTGAATTGTGATGTAGTGATTCTCCTAGACTTGTTATCATGTTGATTATAGAATTATGATGTTGTACATCTAAATTTTATTGAATTGAGGGTTTATGGTAAGATCTTGATGATGAACTATGAAGGAGACTTGGTAAGTCTTATGATCTCTATCCTTTACTTCTAATTGTGGTTAATTATGATTAAGAAATGATGTTATATTGGAGAAAGCCTTGTATTAGGATTTATAGGATGGTATGATGTTGAATTGAAATTTCTTGACTATTTTGTGAGGTTTATTGAGGTGTATGTGTTATAAGGATGGTGATGACTATCAATGTGCCTTATTATGATATGAAATGCTAATGTGCTAACCTCACTTGTACGAATTCTAATGAAAGGACTTATACTCATGCGATTCTAATTGATCTATTGATGATGATGATTATACAAGGGTTAGACCCTATGACCTAAACTAAGATATGATTGGTAATTAAAGTCTTAAAGACATTTCAATAAAGGGACTTAGCTTAGAACCGAGTGAACTTGACAATGGGAGGTGATGACTTTCCATAGAGGAAGATTCACCCTATAGTTCTAAATGTGGTGTTGACTCCCCAAAGAGGGATACTCATCTAATAGATTCCCATGAGAGGAGGACCCAAGTGCCAAATGGTATGTAGAGGGATTTTACCTATCTCCTAGTTCTTGAACTATGTTGCCCCCATAAGAAGACTAGCTAGTTATCCACTTAGAAAGCTACATTTATGTTTGGTTTTACTTTGGCCGGTAGACCACCTTCCATCGGTGTAAGGTTTTACAACGCCGGATCCACACTAGCTCATGTGGTCTATGTCGGTTAGAGCAAGATGTTGCCAAAAAGGTAAAATAAATTAAAGGATTGAACTCTAACGAGGATAACCTAAGGGGTCTAGCTTAGTCTAGGTAGGGGTATGGGACCCTACCTAAGCATTGCACTAGTTAGCCTTGAGGGGAGTCTTAGGAGGATGTTCTTATGTATGTTTATACTTATAATGATATATGATATGTATATGAAGGAGTTGCATACTGTTGATACTATATGTTGGTTAGTCCACTTATGGATATGTATAGGTCTATATTGTTAAAGAAAGATGCAATGTATATCTAAATGTCATGTTATGTGAAGTAGGGTGTTAGTCATGATTCTTGTTGGGTTACTTGATTGAGTAAAGTTATGGGGCTTTGCTTGGTCATTGCACTTGTTGACTTGACAGGAATTCATGGTAATTGACTTACTTTGTTAAAATGGAATGTACTCTTATTCATGCTTATTATTAAATATGACTTGATGATGGAGTTATTTGGATATATATTTACTTACATGATATGAATGGTTGTCTTGACTATACTTGACGTTGTAGTATTGTGATGAACATGCCTATGACTTAATAAATGTGAAATGTTGATTGGTATGGTCTTGTTGTATATGCATGAAGGTTTTAAATGAAAAAATTGCATACTTGTTGAAGTGTCCTTTTCTTAGCACGTTTTATAAGTATATGTGCATATGGTCTCATACTTAGTACAAGTGACGTACTAATCCCATTTCTTCCTTTTTACTCAACATTTTGGGTCCGGTCGTTGAAGGCTCATTCGAGACGACTTGAAGAAGACTTGGATATTCTCTACCATCCAAGTGGGTAGGTCATCACTTTCCGAGGGCAATGCCAATATCTAGCTTATGGAGTTGCTTTGTTTTCTAAGACACTTATGTTCATTCTATTTTCATTTGAGTACGATTTGTATAAGCCTATATGTGGCTTCTTTACATTGATGTAGGGCTATGCCCAAATTGCTATGATCATATAGATGGTATGAGATGAGACAATCTTTAAGACTATGTTCTATCTTATGCATATATATATGTGCAATAAAAGTAGAAGGCTATGTAACCTTCCTATACGAAGGGTCTATGTATACTAGATATATATATTATGTGTATGTAGAGGTCTATGTAAACCTCCAAGTAGAAATAATAAAAAGTTTTAAAATTTTCGCTAAATTCGACTTATGAATATGATGATGTAAGCTAAGAGGCTAGTCTTAGTCCACGAAGAGGACGCCGACGCCAATTACGTCTAGGGGGTGAACCGGATGTGACACTTTAAGCCTTGCCCTTTTTCTTGGAATAAACTTGAGCAAATGAGACCTATCTTTATCCATTCACCCATAATTCTCATGAATTGTGGTTTGTTTGAATAGCCAACTTAGACCAAAAACCTAAGTTGAGGGTGTGATGAAAAAAGAAGGTAAATAAAAAAGCGCAATGAAATTTCCCTTCTCTCATGGTTTTGACAATGATCGAACCCCTTCATACAATTTTTTTTGAGAGATTGAAACAAAGAAAAAATAGGAAAAAAACGTTGTGAGCTAAAGTAGTGAAAGTTGCAAAAGAAAATGGGATGTCCTATATTCCATGAGAAGTGAATAATGAAGTGAAATTGGAGCATGAATGATAATGTTGAAGAAAAGGAAAAAAAATGTTTTTCACACCACCTTTCATATGATAGCAGCCATTGAGCCTAAATGACCACACATTTACACTCAGTCCCATTACAAGCCTTGAAAAGACCTTTTTGATCATGAGTGAGATGAAACAATTGTTGGTTGAAAAATAAGGGTACATCTATGGGTGAAGTCATGTATGTGTTCATCTTTGTCAGTGTGAGAGTTGTCTTTTTACTTCGGAGATATAAATTGTTGAACATTATGTGTGAGTATGGAAACATTCCTTGTGTGAGGACATTTGAATACTTTTGTTGAGCTTGAACTTGCATTTGAAGTAAGTATTGTAAACTTGAGAATCTTTGATAATGGTGAGTCACAACTTGGATCTTTGCGTGCACAATTGATCCTTGCATTAGTAAAATGAGTCTTGCGATGTGCACTCATTTTAGAGTCTTTTGTAGCACTATTTGAGACATCTTTTTTGAACAGCGGAACTTGAATTTTACTTGAGGACAAGCAAAAGTTTAAGTTGGATGTTGATGAGTCCGAGATTTACACTCATTCAGGACTTAATTTGAACAGGTTTCGTGTCCTCAAATTCTTATATTGTGCCAATAACTGATGTAAATTTTTCAATTTTCAGGATTATGGATTGAGGAACAAAGCAAAGACACTGAGTTGCAAAAAGGAACAAAGCAGCAAAAAAAATGAAGAAAAACGAGCTCGGTGATGTCCTAGTTCATTTGGTGAGTCGCCAAGTGGCCCAATTTACCTCTTGTGTGCTAAGCCTTGAAGGATAAAATCAAGTTGGCGAGAGAAAGAGGAAGTCAGAAAATCGCCGAATGATTCCGCAATGCAGTGTTAGATGATCCAAAGTTAAAGATTCTAAAGAAGCTGAAGGCCAAGGTAGAATGGCGAAGATCATGAGCAAAGGACGGATCGCCGAGCTGATTGGCGAGCCCAACTTACGGCACCAAATGTTTTTTTGCAACACATTTTCTATGACTATAAATACATTTTCAAACATTAAGTTTGGAATCAGATTTTATTATACCGTAGTGTAATTATCATTTCTAAGTTTTTAAAGATTGTATTGAGACAAATTTTGCTTAGTTTTGGAGAATTGAACTTCTTCATTTTGGAGAAATTGAAAGTGGATGTTGAAGATTCTTCAATTTGGACCTTTGTAAAGACGGACTTAATCTTACCCATTTGATGGAAACATAATTTGGTAACGATTTCTATCTTTTTATGATATCTAGCTAAAATCTCATGTTCTTGAGGTGTGATTATGTGATTATGGGATGATTTAGCTAATGGGTGTTGCTAATTGTTAAATTAAATGTTATTTAGAAGTGATTCAGTTATTAATTGTGATTCAATCTAAATAATTGTAGTTGCAAATGTAGTTCTACGTACCTTGTACTTTTGGCTTTCTTGAGAGAGGTTTTAAAGCCAATATTATTGATTGGTGGTCAGTGAATATTGGGTTGTCATGAGTTCAGCTCGAGAGAGTGAATCCTAAACTATTTTCCACACATTCAGCTCTAGAGAATGAATGACTAAAGAGTAGAATGTTCTTAGTTTACATGAATGTCGATGTTCGAGAGAAATAGACTTGATTCGGGGTAAATTGTTCGAGAGAAAGTTTACCTCCTCTAAAGTCTAGCTTATTCACTAATTTACTGTTATGTTCTAATTGTTGCAACTATCCACTTGTCTATAATAGTCTGTAATCGAATCACATCCCAAGAACCCGTCTCATTATAGCATCTCATGTTGTTTGTTGCTGCTGTAGTTGATAATTTTGAACCAAAACCCCCTGTTATTTGACATTGGTGTCACCCCTTAGTTTGAATTATGCTTGCTTTCGATAAAGTCTATTCTTATGACTGATTTGAGCATATTCACACTTTTCAACTGATTCTCAAACATGTACGTCTCTGTGGGAACGATCTCAACTCACTTAGTTGGGTTTTATACTGACCAGTGATCATGGAAACTTCGAATTGGATGAAGTATCCTTGAAACATTAATCAAGGTCCTCATAAAGTTTTTGATTTTTTTTGGATACTCCGGGCACGAAACCCTAGGCTAATACACACAAAAAAGCGAGGAATTGGGGTGATTCATAATAAAGGGATTATAACTGTGGAAATGAGCGTTAAATAAATTTTGTGAGTATACATGAAGGTTTCCCAAAACATTACGGAGTTCCTCATAAAGTTTTTTGTATAAAAATTGTGGGTGCTCTAGGCGCTAGATCCATGGGTTAATACTCACGAAAACTTGAAGAATTTTGGGCTATTAATCCCCCCACCCCCACAACCCCCTCCCCTACCCCCTTCCTTAGACCCCAACTGCCTTACCCCCTCCCCCTTACTGTAACATCTCGTATTCTAGATAAACTAAGGTTAAGCTAAGAAAAACAAGGAGAAACAAATTTGGAAAAAAATGAGAAAATCTGGAAAATTTCCAGATTTCAAAAATGGGTTTTGGCCATTTTCAAACGATCATGACTTCCAGATCAGGAAGAGTTTGGGTGAGTTCTTTATATGGATGGAAAGCTCGTTGGAATATCTTTCCAACGGCACCAAGTTTATAAATTTTTGAGGTCATATAAGTGAGATATTACCTTCTGAAGATGGGTTGTTGAGCAGGGAAAGTTTCAAATGCGGATTTAGTAAGAGTATTTTGGTTTCCTTAAGTGAATTAATTATTTCATTTTGGAGTAATATGTTGGGGTCTAAACTGATACCATTCAGTTTACGCACTTAGAAAATAGACTAGGGTTTTGAAAGCAAGGAGAAAAGAGGAGAAGGAAGAAGAAGACGCAAGAACATCAAGTTTAGCTTCGTGGATTTTCGTCAGGTGATCCCTAACAAGGTATGTGGGATCTTTTGTGTTGGGTTACTTCACCCACACACCAATTTCATTCAAATCAGTCAAGTTCATGAATTAACTCATGTTAGAGGTTGGAATCTTGAAAGAAAGTTTGACGTTCTTGTTGATTGGATTGTTGTTGATCACTGTTAGTTGTAATACATGTTTTAGGACTTTTTTCGAGTCTAGATCATTGGGTAATAAGTTAATTAGGGATCCTAAGTGTTTGGGGTGGGATCCATTGGAGTTTGGGAAGGTTTAGAGATGAAAAACGAAGAAGAATTTGGGAAAACCCGTTGGGGGAATGCTGGGGCGCCTCGCCTCCAAAGCCCCTCAGAACAGAGTCTGTCCGTCAGGATCTGGCGCGCCGTGACTCTCAGAGCGCCTGAGGACAGCCTCTGTCCATCAGGCTATGGCGCTCCGCGCCTCTCAAAGCGCCAGGACCCCCTGAAGACCCCGTTCTTTCCCTATATTTTCGTACTACTTCCTAAGTGATGTAGCTCTTATTCCTAGTTGTTTCCAACACTCTATGGTACATGTAAACATCATGAAATCATCCATAAACATGATATCATGATCCTTGAATCCATAATTCAATTCAAGGAAAGTAAGGTCAAAGTCAAAGAAGTTAAGAAGCAAGGCAAGGTAAAGTTTTCTAAAGTCTTTCACAAATGTCTTCACTTTGTTTAAAGACTTAAAGTTCAAGTCAAGTAAAGAGTTGAGTTCATTTCTGAAAATCTATAAGGGAACTAAATATTCTCTAAGAGTTAAAGTTTCAAGTCAAGTAAAGAGTTTAGTTCATTTCGCAAAAGCTATAAGGGAACTACGTATTCCCTAAGGGTTAAAATTTAAGTATAGAGCAAGAGTTGAGTTCATTTCTCAAAAGCTATAAGGGAACTAAGTATTCCCTAAGATTTAAATTTCAAGTTAAGTAAATAGCAAGAGTTGAGTTCAATTCTCAAAAAAAAGATATCAGGGAACTAAGTATTCCCTAGAGTTTTACAAATGTTTCACATTTGAGTAAAGAGGGGAACTAGAAGTTCCAAAAGAGTTTTAACTAAAAGGGAACATTGATTCCAAAGGAGCTTTTTAAAGCTAATGGGTTCAGTAAATTATCTCAACCTAAAGGAAGGAAGTTTTATTAAAAGTATGAGCTAAAGTACATTTTTGGGAGTAGTATTGACCACCGATGTGGAGTTGAGAGTTTATATTAACTCAAGTCTTCATGTAAACCATGTAGCCAACATGGGAATTGACGTGTCATACTTTTTAGATGATCACGTAAGGAGAGCTAGTGGATCCACTAAGTTGAGTAAGGTCCTATACCGATGGCAAGGTGTAGAATGGTCCTCTTGCAACGTGAGGTAAGACATTGTATCATCACTTAGGCTCATAGTGATGGTTGTCGGTTAGCGAAACTCCCACAGAGGCGATATTACTTTCTTATATAATTAAAGTTGAGTTTGTTATTGCATTTCCTTTAATGAACTAAGTTGTTTTTACTGTTTTATGATATACATATACATATACATATATATATATATATATATATATATATATATACATACATACATCTTGCATGTGATTTAAACTGTTGTATATGTATATCATTTGAGTTAAGTATACTTTTGAGTTGAGCAAAGCCAAGGTAAGTTCATCTAATCCCCTCAAGCTTAAGTCGTTGTTTAGATCTCCAACTTGCATACTCGTACATTCAATGTATTAATACCAGTTGGCCTGCATCATTTCATGATGCAAATGCAGGTACCCAGGATCAGCATGCAGTGCTTCGTTGATCCATATTAAGCTTCAAAGTTTGTGGTGAGCCTCCTTGCATTCTGGAGGACATCCTTTTCATTTCTATATTAGCTTAGATTTTAGGATGTTGTGGGGTCTGTCCTAACATCCCTTTCTAGATAGTTTAGAGGCTTCGTAGACTAATGTATTTCAGTTTGGAGTTGTTTTAAGTTATTAAGACTCAAGTTCCATTTTGGCCAAAGTTATGATATGACGTATTTCCCTTTTATTATGTTTTACTCGTGTCAAAGTTGAGGTTTTTTCTTCCGCTGATTTAAGTAGCCAGGCCAGGGGTTCGCTTGAGGGCCAACAATGGTCTTCGAGTGCTGGTCCCGCCTAGGGTGTAGGCTCGGGGCATGACAAACTTGGTATCAGAGCACAAAGGTCAAGAGTCCTAGGAATTCTATAAAGCCGTGTCTGTAGAGTCTTAGTCATCGGTGTGAAGCGCGCCACATCTATGATTAAGAGGCTACGATATTTAGAAATGTTTCCCTTCTTTCATATTCCTTTCGTGCGAAGAGTTTATCTCTAAAGTCTCTCTCTAATTCGTGCTTACACGCATTGTTCAGATCATCATGCCTCCAAGAAGAGCATTCAAAGTTCAACCACGAAAGAATGTTGAGGAACAAGAGGTTCCAAATGCACCAGAGGTACAACCTCAAGGAGAGGTTACCAATGTTGCTAGAAGCTATCTGGATGTTGAGTCAGGTTGTGACTAACCAAGTCGGGTAGCAGGGAGGAGCTTGACAGTAAGGGGCTGATACTTCGAGAATTTCTGAGTTCCTTAGGATGATCCCGCTAGTTTCATCGGATCAAACAATACTGAAGATCCGGAGAACTTCATAGAGGAGTTGAAGAAGGTGTATGAGGTTATGCATGTGGTCGATGCTGAGAGGGTTGAATTGGTTGCATACCAACTGAAAGGCTTGTCCAGAACATGGTTCGATCAATGGAAGGATGGTAGGCTGAGGATGCACCATATCCAAGTTGGGTTTGCTTCGAGTAAGCCTTCTTGGGGAGTTTCTTTCCTCGTAAAGTGAAGGAAGCTAAGGTGAGGGAGTTCCTTACTCTGAAACAGTACTCTATGAGTGTTCATGAATATGGGTTGAAGTTCACCCATCTATCTCGCTATGCTCCGAAGATGGTGAAATACATGAGGAGCATAATGAGTCTGTTTGTTGCAGGGTTGGGTCGTGCTTCAAGCAAGAAAGGTAGGGCTGCTATGTTGATAAGTGACATATATATATCCAGGCTAATGGTATACGTTCAACAAGTTGAAGAAGAGCAGGTGAAGGATAGAGAAGAGTACCGAAACAAGAAGGCAAAGACTGGGAGTGAGTCTGGCCAACAAAAAGGTGGTTCGAGCCGACCACAATTCCAAAAATTAAAGGGGCATGCACCATCATATGCTAGTGCACCTGCGCCCAGAAACAGAGGTGAGTATAGTGGTCGTAACTCGCAACACTCCAATGCTAGACCGGCCCAATCTTAAGGTAGTATGGCACAATGGGGTAATGGGAGTTCTGTGTGTGGTAAATGTGGTAGAATCCACCCTGGCAAGTGTCGTCATAGCCATAATGGTTGTTTCAAGTGTGGTCAAGAGGGTCACTTCATGAGAGAATATCCTAATAATAAGAAAGGTGGTGAAAATCCGAGCAACAGAGCTTAATCTTCATTAGTTGCTCCACCAAATAGGGCTGCACCCAGAGGAGCTACTTTTGGTACCGTCGGAGGGGCAAATCGCCTCTATGCAATCACTAGCCGCCAGGAGCAAGAGAACACTCTAAATGTTGTCACGAGTATGATCAAAGTCTTTACTTTTGATGTTTATGCTTTATTAGACCTAGGAGAAAATTTTTCCTTTGTAACTCCTTATGTTGCAAATCCGTTTGAAATTCTCCCTGAAAAGCTTTGTTAAACTTTCTGTGTTTCTACACCTATTTGGGAATCTATTCTAGCGGAAAGAGTCTATCGTGATTGTCTTATTTCCATCAATCACAAGAGTACCTTGGCTGATTTAATAGAGTTATACATGGTAGATTTTGATGCCATTCTAGGTATGGACGGGCTCCATACCTATTATGCATCAATAGATTGCAGAAGTCGAGTTGTCAAGTTCCAGATTCCAAATGAGCCAGTCATAGAGTGGGCTAGTAGTTCAGCAGTGCCTAAGGGTCATTTCGTTTCGTACCTTAAGTCAAGGAAGTTAGTTTCTAAGGGATGTATATGTCACTTAGTCTGAGTTAATGACTCAAGTGTTGAGGTACCTTCCATTCAGTCAGTTACTATAGTCAGTGAGTTTCCAGAAGTCTTTCCTGATGATCTACCCGTAGTCCCTCCTGAAAGAGAGCTAGATTTCAGCATAGATGTCATCCCAGATACTCGTCCTATCTCTATTCCGCCATACATAATGGCACCAGTAGAGTTAAAAGAATTAAAGGAGCAGTTGAAAGATTTGCTAGATAAAGGATTTATTCGACCAAATGTCTCACCTTGGGGCGCTCCAGTCTTGTTAGTTAGGAAGAAGGATGGATCCCTTAGGATGTGTATAGATTAACGTCAGTTAAATAAGGTGACAATCAAGAATAAATATCCTCTTCCAACTATAGATGATCTCTTCAATCAACTTCAGGGTGCTTCTTTCTTTTCCAAGATTGACCTCAGAATAGGCTATCATCAGCTGAAGGTTAGGGAATGTGATATTCCCAAGACAGCTTTTAGAACAAAGTATGTGCATTATGAATTTCTGGTTATGTCCTTTGGTTTAACTAATGCACCTGTAACATTCATGGATCTCATGAACAGAGTCTTCAAACCTTATTTAGATTTTTTTGTCATCGTCTTCATTGATGACATACTGATTTATTCAAGGAACGAAGAAAATTATGCTAGTCACCTAAGGGTTGTCCTTTAGGCTTTGAGAGATAAGGAGTTGTATGCCAAGTTCTCCAAGTGCGAGTTTTGGCTTAAGTCTGCGGCGTTCTTAGGCCACATTGTTTTTGGTGAAGGTATTAAAGTGGACACTTAGAAGATAAAAGCAGTTCAGAGTTGGCCTAGACCCACATCTCCGACATATATAAGGAGTTTCTTGGATTTGGCTGGGTATTATAGGAGATTCGTTGAAGGATTCTCATCTATCTCTTCTCCTTTGACCAATTTAACTCAGAAGAAAGTCCAGTTTCAATGGTCTGAAGCTTGTGAGAAAAGCTTTCAGAAGTTGAAAAAGAGATTGACTACCGCTCCGGTTTTGACCTTACCAGAGGGTACTCAAGGCTTTGTGGTGTATTGCGACGCATCAAGAGTTGGCTTGGGTTGTGTGTTAATGCATAATGGCAAGGTCATAGCTTATGCTTCCAGAAAGTTGAAAATACATGAGAAGAATTATCCAACTCATGACTTAGAATTGGCTGCAATAGTGTTTGCATTGAAGATATGACGTCATTATTTATATGGTGTTCATGTGGATATATTCACTAATCACAAGAGCCTCAAATATGTTTTCACTAAGAAAGAGCTCAATCTCTGACAGAGGAGGTGGTTGGAATTACTCTAGGATTATGACATGAGTATTCTTTACCACCCAAATAACGCTAATGTGGTTGCTGATGCCTTAAGCAGGTTGTCCATGGGAAGTACTTCTCATGTCGAAGAACAAAAGAGGGAGTTAGCAAAATATGTGCATAGACTTGCACGTTTGGGAGTTAGACTTATGGACTCAACAGAAGGAGTCATAGTGGTAACCAACGGGGATGAATCATCCTTGGTGTCAAAAGTGAAAGAGAAGCAAGACCAAGACCCTATTCTGCTTGATTTGAAGGCAAGTGTCCACAACCAAAGAGTATTGGCTTTCAAACAAGGGGGAGATGGTGTGCTGAAATACCAAGGCAGATTATGTGTACCTAAGGTGGATGGACTTCAACAGAGGATCTTGGAGGAGGCTCATAGCTCTAGATATTCCATTCATCCGGGTTCCACCAAAATGTACCGTGATTTGAGATAGGTATATTGGTGGGAAGACATAAAGAAAGATATTGCTGAATTTGTTTCCAAATGTTCAAATTGTCAGCAAGTGAAGGTACAACACCAAATACCAGGAGGTTTAGCTAAGAATATAGAACTTCCGGAATGGAAGTGGGAGATGATTAATATGGACTTCATCACAGGATTGCCAAGATCGCAGAAGCAACATGGTTGTATTTGGGTGATTGTCGACAGAATGACAAAGTCAACCCATTTCATGCCGGTCAAGACTACCTATTTGGCTGAGGATTATGCTAAGTTGTACCATTACGAAGTGGTAAGACTTCATGGATTTCCGATCTCCATTATTTCAGACAGAGATTCACAATTTACTACACAATTCTAGAAATCTTTCCGGAAAGGTTTGGGTTCCAAGGTGAGTTTGAGTACCGCTTTTCATCCTCAGCCAGATGGACAAGCGGAGCGTACTATCTAGACCTTAGAAGATATGTTGAGAGCTTGTGTGATCGACTTCAAAGGAAATTGGGATGATCACCTACCTCTCATTGAGTTCACTTACAACAACAGTTATCATTCGAGCATCCAAATGGCTCCATATGAAGCTCTCTATGGGAGAAGGTGAAGATATCCTATTGGATGGGTCGAAGTTGGCGAAGCAGGGTTGATAGGACCAGATTTAGTTCACCAAGCTATGGAGAAGGTGAAAGTGATTCAAGAAAGGTTGAAGACAGCGCAGAGTTTCCAAAAGTCCTATACAAACGTCAGAAGAAGGCCATTAGAGTTTGAAGTTGATGATTGGGTGTACCTAAAGTTTTCACCTATGAAAGGAGTTATGATGTTTGGTAGGAAGGGGAAACTTAGTCCCCCGTATATTGGACCTTATAGAATATCCAAAAGTGTGGGCAATGTGGCTTATGAGTTGGAGCTACCCCAAGAGTTAGAAGCGGTTCATCCGGTATTCCATATTTCAATGTTGAAGAAGTGCTTGGCTGATCCTTCATTGATAGTACCAACAGAGAATATTGGGATTAAGGATAACCTGTCCTATTAAGAAGTTCCGGTTCAAATTTTGGATCGTCAGGTTCGCAAGTTGAGGACAATGGAAGTTGCTTCAGTCAAGGTCCTTTGGAGGAACCAATTCGTGGAAGAAGCAACTTGGGATGCTGAGGAGGATATGAAGAAGATATATCCACATCTCTTTGAATCCGTAGGGAATGCAAATCAAGGCACTAAATTCTCTTCTTAGCACTTTATAAAGTCACGCATAAGCATGTTATAACTTGCTTTTGTTGTTGAGTGCTGAAATGAAATTTCTATCCTAATCTTAGAGAAAGAATTCTCATTCGAGGACGAGTTTTACCAAGGGGGATATATTGTAATATCTCGTATTCTAAATAAACTAAGGTTAAGCTAAGAAAAAACAAGGAGAAACAAATTTGGAAAAAATGGGAAAATTTGGAAATTTCTAGATTTCAAAAATGGGTTTTGGCCATTTTCAAACGACCATAAATTCCATATAAGGATGATTTTGGGTGATTTATTTATATGGATGGAAATCTCATTGGAATATCTTTCCAACGATGCCAAGTTTGGGAATTTCTGAGGTCGTATGAGTGAGATATGACCTTCGGAAGATGGGTTGTTGAGCAGGGAAAGTTCCAAAAGCGGATTTAGTAAGAGTATTTTGGTCTTTTCCTTAAGTCAATTAATTATTTCGTTTTACAGTAATATGTTGGGATCTAAACTGATACCATTCAGTTTACGCACTTAGAAAATAGAATAGGGTTTTGAAAGCAAGGAGAAAAGAGGAGAAGGAAGAAGAAGACGCAAGAACATCAAGTTTAGCTTCGTGGATTTTCGTCAGGTGATCCCTAACAAGGTATGTGGGATCTTTTGTGTTGGGTTACTTCACCCACACACCAATTTCATTCAAATCAGTCAAGTTCATGAATTAACTCATGTTAGAGGTTGGAATCTTGAAAGAAAGTTTGACGTTCTTGTTGATTGGATTGTTGTTGATCACTGTTAGTTGTAATACATGTTTTAGGACATTTTTCGAGTCTAGATCATTGGGTAATAAGTTAATTAGGGATCCTAAGTGTTTGGGGTGGGATCCATTGGAGTTTGGGAAGGTTTAGAGATGAAAAACGAAGAAGAAAGTGGGAAAACCCGTTGGGGGAATGCTGCGGTGCCGCGCCTCCAAAGCCCCTCAAACAGAGTATGTCCGTCAGGCTCTGGCGCGCCATGCCTCTTAGAGCACCTGAGGACCCTCTATCCATCAGGTTATGGCTCTCCACGACTCTCAGAGCGCCAGGACCCCCCGAAGACCGCGTTCTTTCCCTATCTTTTCGTACTAGTTCCTAAGTGATGTACCCCTTATTCCTGGTTGTTTCCAAAACTCTAAGGTACATCTAAACATCATGAAATCATCCATAAACATGAGATCATGATCCTTGAATCCATAATTCAATTCAAGGAAAGTAAGGTTAAAGTCAAACAAGTTAAGAGCCAAATCTAGAAGTTAAGAAGCAAGGCAACGTAAAGTTTTCGAAATTCTTTCACAAATGTCTTCACTTTGTTTTAAAGACTTAAAGTTCAAGTCAAGTAAAGAGTTGAGTTCATTTCTCAAAATCTATAAGGGAACTAAGTATTCCCTAAGAGTTAAAGTTTCAAGTCAAGTAAAGAGTTGAGTTCATTTCTCAAAAGCTATAAAGCAACTAAGTATTCCCTAAGAGTTAAAAGTTAAGTAAAGAGCAAGAGTTGATTTCATTTCTCAAAAGCTATAAGGGAACTAAGTATTCCCTAAGAGTTAAAGTTTTAAGTTAAGTAAAGAGCATCGAGTTCAATTCTCAAAAAAAAAGATATAAGGGAACTAAGTATTCCCTAGAGTTTTACAAATGTTTCACATTTGAGTAAAGAGGGGAACTAGAAGTTCCAGAAGAGTTTTGAACTAAAAGGGGAACATTTATTCCAAAAGGAGATTTTTAAAGCTAATGGGTTCAGTAAATTATCTCAACCCAAAGAAAGGAAGTTTTATTAAAAGTATGAGCTAAAGTACATTTTTGGGAGTAGTATTGAGCACCGATGTGTAGATGAGAGTTCATATTAAATAAAGTCTCCATGTAAACCATGTAGCCTACATGGGAAACGTGTCATACTTTTTAAATGATCACGTAAGGAGAGCTAATGGATCCACTAAGTTAAGTAAGGTCCTATACCGATGGCAAGGTGTAGGATGGTCCTCTTGCAACGTGAGGTAAGACGTCGTATCATCACTTAGGCTCATAGTGATGGTTGTCGGTTAGCGAAACTCCCACAGAGGCGATATTACTTTCTTATATGATTAAAGTTGAGTTTGTTATTGCATTTCCTTTAATGAACTAAGTTGTTTTCACTGTTTTATGAGTTTATATATAAACATATATATATATATATATGTATGTATATATATATATATACACACACAAGCTTAAGTCGTTGTTTAGCTCTCCAACTAGCATACTCGTACATTCAATGTATTGATGCCAGTTGGCCTTCATCATTTCGTGATGCAGACGCTGGTACCCATGATCAACACGCAGCGCTTCATTGATCCAGATTGATCTTCAGAGTTTGTGGTGAGCCTCCTTGCATTCTGGAGGACATCCTTTTTCATTTCTGTGTTAGCTTAGATTTTAGAATGTTGTGGGGTCTATCCCAACATCCCTCTCTAGACAATTTAGAGTGTCGGTCCCGCCCAGGGTGTAGGCTCGGGGCGTGACAAAATTGGTATCAGAGTATAAAGTTCAAGAGTCCTAGGGAGTCTATGAAGCCATCTTCGTAAATTTTTAGTCATAAGCGCGCCACATCTATGATTAAGAGGCTACGATATTTAGGAATGTTTCCCTTCTTTCATGTTCCTTTTCGTACAAAAAGTTTATCTCTAAAGTCTCTCTCTGCTTACACGTATTTTTCAGATCATCATGCCTCCAAGAAGAGCATTCAGAGGTCGACCACGAAGGAATGTTGAGGAACAAGAGGTTCCAAATGCACCAGAGGTACAACCTCAAGAAGAGGTTACCAATGCTGAATTTCGGGAAACTACCCGGATGTTGAGTCAGGTTGTGACTAACCAAGTCGGGCAGCAGAGAGGAGCTCGACAGGAAGGAGCTGATACTTTCCGAATTCGTGAGTTCCTTAGCATGAATCCCCCTAGTTTCACTAGATCAAACGCTACTGAAGATCCGGAGACCTTCATAGAGGAGTTGAAGAAGGTGTATGAGGTAATGCATGTGGTCGATGCTGAGAGGGTTGAATTGGTTGCATACCAACTGAGAACATGGTTCGATCAATGGAAGATTTAACATAGTATTGTAATATATTGTTATACATGGTAATAAATAAAAAGATTCACTAAAATCAATAACTATTTATTAAAAGGCACTCATCCAAGTAATAAATAAAAAAATCATGCAATACCTAACTATTGAGTTGTTTTACCTAATGTTTATACTCGAATACAAATGCCTATTAAAAAGAGCAAAATACAAGTATTCAAAAAAACAAACAGTAACATATATGTTCTACTGTTTCTTCGTGTTTCTCCTATTAAAAGAATAAAATAGAAGTATTGAAAAAAATAAAACATGAGTTAGCATATCTCTTTTACTGTTTCTTCTTGTTCCTTCTATTAAAAATAATGAAATACTAGTATTCAAAAAATCAACAAGAGTAGCTCTTGTTCTCTTTGTACTTAGTGAAACTCTTCGAAGTATTTGTTTTTTCGTTGTAAAGATTCACCTGATACCTATACTTTTTTATCAAATTAAGTTAATGTAAGTATTCAAAGTTAGAATTAATCAAAACAAAAATAACTCAATACTAATAATCAAGAGAGAGAGAGAGAGAGAGAGAGAGAGAGAGAGAGAGAGAGAAAATGAGTTTGGGCCATTTGGGCTTTAATGGCTGCTGCCAAGAAATATTAGACCAATTTTCTTTCCCCTTTTCAGTTTCTTTTGAAAAGCTTCTGCTAGTTCAGGCCTCCTTTCAGTTGTATATAATATTAGGACCATGAAAAATAACTTATAAAAGCTATGGATCAAGCAAATTATTGGACTTCAGTGAGAGTTTAGACGCAAGTGGAGATACAAGTAGCTGCACAGTCGAAAATCAGATTATTGACTTCTTCATAAAAAAACAAAAAGACATAGATTTCTCAATTTTAACTTTTTTATTACCATTGCCTAGTCCAACTTCCTTTAGAAAAAAGTCCATGTCGATCAACTTCGTTTTGTGCTTTGATGCACTTCTTATGATCATGCAGAAATTGTTCTTCAGCCATAGAAGTTGGAATATTTTTTGTTGCAGTTGCAATCAATTTCTCATCAAGTCCCTTCTTGGACCCCTTCTTTGTTGATGGGTTTTTGAGTTTGTAAGATCAGTGAGAGCTTTCTTGCCACCCTTGTCAGGTAATTATCAAAGTTATCTTTTGTCCCAACACGAAATTTACTTTTGGTGGCATTATGATCTTTCCTGATTGAAATAACACTCGTGGAGTTTTTCTTTGTTGCCTGAAAAGAAGAGGGCTTTGCGGAGTTTGAGATGTCATTAAGTGATTTTCCTCCGCCAAGTCCTCCTCCTTTCTTCAAGGCTTTGGAAGTGTCATTCTTTCCAAACAAAGAAGCACATGTGAAAAATAGATTTTAGTAAACCAATAGAAGTATATCATAGCATTATATTCTCAGGGTTATGTAATGAGGTTTCTACCATCAAAATGCATACTGATATTCTGATCCTGAAGCATAGCCATGTCTTAGTGTCCCAACAGAATTTGAATAAGATCCAACATCATGTAAATGAGGTTATAACATGAAATGAGAGCAAAACAAATCGATCAGATACAGAAAGTACAAGCAAAAACAACAAAGAATTAAGTGGTGTGAGCATCAAAGAATTTTATGTTGCATTTCGATTCAGTGTGTCTATACTCTCTATTCAATCACTTAGAATAACATCTGCAGAGGTAGCAAGAAACAAATCTATCAAAGATGAAAAAAGCTAGTAATAGCTCTCCGAGATAAGCAGTTCAAAATATGGAAAAGAGAAGATTCTCTATAATGTGACACTTGCAATTGCCATCTTCGAGAGGGAAAATAATTATAGTTACAACACTATTGAAGACAAAGATTTTTTTTCATAAAATACCATATCATCTATTTTTCAAACAAAGAAAAGAACAGTATATACAAGAATCAAAGCTTAAATAACATGAATGGATCTGTGAAATATATATTTGTAGAATGATTCAATGTGTATAAACTCGGTTGAGGTATTCTTCATTCTGAACCTTCCTCCTCAACGGCGAACGGTTGTTCTTCTTCTGATATCTTTTGCTTCCAACTCACTTTATCGACGGAGAAGCAGATTTCAGTGTCCGGACTCCAGAATCTCAATTCAGCTGCATGGTAAGAAATAAACTAGAGAACCATGGGGATCGTGGAGAGGATAAAGGAAATTGAAGCCGAGATGGCTGGTACCAAGAAAAATAAAGCAATTGAATATCATTTGGATCAGCTGAAGGATAACATAGCAAAGCTGAGGACACAATTGTTAGAGCCCCCCAAAGGTTCTGGTGGTGCTGGAGAAGGTTTTGAAGTTACGAAATTTGTCCATGGACGTGTTGCACTGATAGGATTTCCAAGTGTGGGAAAGTATACACTCCTTACAATGTTGACAGGAACACATTCTGAAGCTGCATCATATGAGTTCACAACACTTACTTGCATCCCTGGTATTATCCATTACAAATGATACTAAAATTCAATAGCTTGATCTTCCAGGAAACATTGAAGGTGCATCTGAAGGCAAGGGGCGTGGTAATCTGGTCATTGTTGTTTCTAAGTCGGCGGACATTGTATTAATGGTTCTCGATGCTTCAAAAAGTGAAGGTGTTGGAATGTATGCGTCCACTAATTATTATAGGACCAGTGACGTGAGGCCAAAAATATATTTTTTAATCATTATTTACCTCACATTTATTATTTATTCTTGTCCTTTTTTAGCATGGATTTAATTAATTATACTGAATAGTGATTTTATTTGTAGGAATAAATTGGGATAAAGTTGAAGAAGTTTGAAACTAAAACGAATTAAAGATGAAATATTGAAGAAGGAAATCAAGCAGGCAACTTAATGGATTAAATTGAATATAATAATATATAATATATGAAAAAGGGTCAAAATTGCCCCTGAACTATGTGGAATAGACCACTTATACCCTCTATTACATTTTGGGATAGAAAATACCCACACCGTTATCCTAGGAGACCACAAATACCCTCATTAACACCCCAATTTTTTAGTGATGTGGCAAGCCACATGGAACTAGTCCCTCCACCTAAGAGTTGCCAACTAAGATTCACTACAAAAGAATTTGACCTTTAGTGGAGACAAAGTCGCCACAAAATCCCAAAATATTGCCACTAAAGGTTATGAGTGATTTTTAGTGCCGACTAAGGCTCCAACAACCATTCGCTAGTAAAATCTATTTTTTCAACAAAAAAATATGACAATTAAGTTTCTATTGCAACCTAATTTTAAAAAATAAATAACTTGCAATATCAATATTAAAAACATCCAATATTATTACGAAAAATCATGAAAATTACTTCTCGATTCATATCTCCTACTATATAATGCATCATTGTACATTTTATATATTCACATATGACATAAAAATAAAACATACAGTGTCTTCAAACTCCTACTTAATTGATAAAAATAATAAAGAAAAAAACATAAAATTAGAATTTAATGTTAAAAACTTTTAGTGACGATTTTCTGGGCTTTTGTGGCAACTATCGTCGTCGCTAATGGTCTACTTCTTTTATAGTGAATCCTAGTTGGCAATGCTTAGATGGAAGGATTAGTTCCACGTGGCTTGCCAAGTTATTAAAAATGTGGGGGTGTTAACTCTTGAGGGTATATGTGGTCTCTTAAGATAACAATAGGGGTATATTTTTATCCTAAAATGTAGCGAAGGGTATAAGTGATCTATTTCACATATTTCAGGGACAATTTTGACCCTTTTCCGTATAATATATAAGAAGTGCATATTGCTGCAAATTGAATTGAAGAAAATTGAACAGCCACGTGGCAGTCACACAGAAAGCAGCGATCGAATGTAAAGGCGGCGGAGCATTGGTTCACGTAGAAAATAATAAAGGAATTTAATTTCCTTTTGATTTTGGATTCCTAATTTGATTTGGACTCAATTATTTTATTTCAGGTTTATAACATCTATAAATAGTCTATACAAATAACTATTGGAGACCTCAATCTAGAGGAGGAGATCAATAATAGGGAATAGAAAGTTGTCAACATTTTTTAGGTTTTTTTGTTCTTCTTCTTTTATTATACATTAGTAGCTAAAGCCATTGTTCTGGGGCTGTAGCTACAGATTCAATGTTGATTATTTAAGGCTTTTCGAATTAATTTTTGGTTGTCATTATAAGTTACTTTTATATTCTTATTTTGGTATTTCTTGACTGGCCATCTAGAAAAAATTTATTGTCTAATTTTAAAATCGAGAGATAAGAGAAAAGATAGACTAGGGAATATAGAGAGCTCGGTCCACCCATTAAATTGAGGTGATTAGTGTTCAGGAGTGACGCCCAGATGAACACCTTGCTTGGTTACGAAATAGGATGAAATATAAATGCTCGTCAGTTAGTCTATTTATCCCGCTCAATGATGTAGTTAGATAGCTAAATGGGGTAGGCGACGAGAGGTGTGTAACCCGGATCATACTATCAACCCTATAAACAAGTAATTTGACTACTAAAGTTAGTTCTAAGCCAAAAATATGATTCATGAAATTCAATATATGTTGCAGCCCTGGGATTTTCCAGTTTATTATTTAATTTCTACATTCTTTTCATTTGACACTCTTAAATAAATAATTAGATCAGTTTAATTTAGTAAAAATAGTTAATTGATAAGTCCTTTGGGTTCGATAATCTGGTTCTTTTAAGAGTCACTATATTACTTGCGCGACCACGTCCACTTGCATGTGCAATTGGGAGCAACAAGTTTTTGGTGTCGCTGCCAGGAACATAGAAATTAACTATTCTTCCAGGTTTTACTTTTTCTTTTTATTTATTTATATTTTATTTTATTTTAGTTAGTTTTTTCTAAATAATTAATTTTTCTTTCTTTCTTTCTTTCTTTCTTTCTTTCAATAATTTGGTACTCTTATTGATATGGATGATTAGAATAAATCGTGGTTGGGTGATGAAAGTCCTTTATGTCATATATGTGGTCTTCGATATATTAATTGAAATGGTTAACCGAAAACTTATTCTCTTCCCCCGAACCCCCTATTGTGATTTTCTGTTATGTGTGATATTGGTAGGGGCGATGAAGTATAGAATGTAAAAATAAAGGCCTTTGAATGTGCATACATGTTGGACAAGGTTAATTCAAAGTCACAGAACAAATATTTGAATGCACTGAAGAGCACAAAGAAATCATGGAATTACTATATAAGCTTGATATTCTTCAATCAGAAATCATAATCCAAGCTGAATTAGAAGAGATTGGAGCCCAACAAGTAGAAAGAAATGGAGTAAAAGAGATTTTGAGCCAATATTGGATACATGGACGAATTCAACTTATAAAGATTGAAGAGTCTATTCGTGATGAAATAACATACTTGACAACCTATCTCATCGAAGAAAGAGTTAATCTCACACAAGAAATCGATCAATTTGATTCAAATATTCATGACTTAGAGGCTCACGTGAACAAAAAGATACAGACATCTGAAGATCAATTACCAATTGTTGTGTATTATGACCAACTAGTCGAGCAAAAAGAGGAACTTCAACCATTCAACTACACCTTATTCCTTAATATTGATGTTGAGAAAGAGTACAAAAGAGAGAATGTTGTAAATATTGTTGCTTTGGAATTGATGCATTTTGAATCTCATTCAAAACACTTTTCTATAAAATCTGAACTAATGGATGAGTGTATTGATGAGAAACAAGGCTCCTACATTCTAATTTTTTTTAGTCCACGTAGACAAAACAACATTCCTCACTTAAGGGCCAAGAAGTGTAACATGCGACATATATTACGTTCCTTTATCTTTATACCACCCCCTTGAGAGGAGTAGGAAAATAGATGCAAAGTTAGGGGTAAAATTCATAAGTTCAAAGTGGAAAGAAAAGTAATGAATGTATTTGTGTCGTGCCGCGACATTAAATTAGGCGCTTATTGGGAGGCAACCCAATTTATAGTGTAACTTCTTATTTTTATTTTTGTTTTTATTATTTGTATTTTTTTGTGTTGTTCTTACAGGTTTTGGAGAAGTCTGAGTATCCAAAATTTGAAGCTAAAGAGCACGTTTGAGCTTAAATGTGGGGTGACGATCCTTGATGAATATAAAGAGAACATACTACTAGCTAGGCCTAAAGGCCTCAGGGAGTTTCCCTAACCCTTGTTTTAAATTTTGTTTGATGCTTTGGGGATATAACATCTTTTTAAGTGTGGGGTGGAGGAATAAATTCCTAGTTTTTATTGTTTTATTGAGTCTTTTATTTTTTTTAGGATGAGTTCCTTGGCTTTTGTTTTCGGTTCTTTTCCTAAGAATAGTCCCTTTGAATCGAGTGTCTTTTAATTTTTTATGAATAAGTTTATTTTTGTATTTTTTGAGCGAAATTTTTTTTTTTTGAGTGGTTCGATACTTGCTATTTAGGTCTAGTTTTTTAGTAGTACTTTCTCGTGAATGTTTGATAAAAAAAATGCAAACTTTTTGACACCTAAGCTCATGGTTGTGACTTTGTATAAAACTTATTTTATTTTATAGTTTGATATGATCTTGTTTCTCTTAGAAGTAGAATTGATTCATCCTGATTGATAATTGTGCCATGTGTGGTGAGATTTTATTTATTCCATGTTTTGCGTCTTAGTCTAGAACTTGCCCTCCATGTTATTGAAAGCAATAAAAATTGATGTTTTGTTTAGGAGATGATAATAGGCTTTCTTTGATTTGTCTGGTAATTTTAGCCTTTTAAGATATTATATCACTAGTTAGACTTTTTGAGTCTATAGCCTTTTGTTGGTAGTCATATTTTGCCCTTGACTATTTGTTGAACCCCTAGTTTTTGCGCCTTGCTTCCTTGAGCATTATATCATAGACTTATTCTATTTATCAATGCTAAGAAAAAGGGATGGTTGAGTGAAAAGGGTAATCAATGATAGCTACAAAGTGCTTAAAATCCCTCTTTGAAAGAATGTGATATGAAAAAAAAAGATAAACAAAAGAAGTTACCTTGATGATGGCACTCGTCCTTCCAAGGACATCGTGCACCTTAGCACATGTAAAATATGTAAGTTGGGGGTGACTATTATAAAGGAAATGTTTTTAAAAATGGTTGAAACATTCTTGAGATGATGATAATTACTTGTGAAATAATAGTTGAAGACAGGGCTGAAAATAAAGAGAAGAAAATAATGGGTAATGAAGCCTTAAAGTGCAAAGTGCTTAAGGGAGCGTAAGTCACTATTATATAGTTTTTCTACCTGTCCCTATCCTACACTACAACCCGTTAAAGTCCTATTTGATTCTATTCAAGCATGATTAATTATTGGAGATGTACATAATGGGCAAGCATATGGTTCTTTTTGCATACATGTGAATTTTATTTGTGAGTGTGAGAGTTGTGCTTGATATGAAGTCCTTAATTTATATTCAATTTTTTTGAATTGAGTGTGTGGAATATTTCTTATTTTGAGACCACTTGTTTCATGATGGAGAGGTGATTTTTATTAGCTTTCTTAGATGAGAATAGGTGAGCACACTTAAATTTGACGAGTTCAAAGTCTTTCCTTGAGGTTAGGAGGTTAGAGATTTGTTGCTTATTTAGATTTCTTGCATAACGATTGAGAAGCCTACTTGATGTTTTGAAATTGTTATATGACCTAATTGTTTGTATTAACCAAAGTGATGACATTCCTATTTTGATTTATTTGAGGTGAGCTTTAATGTTGCTCGAGGACGAGCAAAAGTTTAAGTGTGGGGTATTGATGTGAGGCCAAAAAAATATATTTTTAATCATTATTTACCTTAAATTTATTATTTATATTTGTCCTTTTTGAGCATGGATTTAATGAATTGTACTGAATAGTGTATTTTATTTATAGGAATAAATTGAGATAAAGTTAAAGAATTTTGAAGTTAAAACGAATTAAAGATGAAAGATTGAAAAAAAAAATCAAGCAGGCAGCTTAATGGATTAAATTGAATATAATAATATATAATATATAAGAAGTGCATTTTTCTATAAATTAAATTGAAGCAAATTGAACTGCCACATGGCATTCACACAGAAAGCAGCGATAGAATGTGAAGATAGCGGAGCAGTAGTTCACGTAGAAAATAATAAAGGAATTCGATTTCCTTTTGGTTTTGGATTCCTAATATGTTTTGAACTCATTATTTTATTTAGGGTTGATCATACAAATAATTATTGCAGACATCAATCTAGAGGAGGATATCAATTATAGGGAATAGAAAGTTGTCAACATATTTTACGGGTTTTTTCTTCTTCTTTTCTTAAACATTAGTAGCTAAAGCCCTTGTTCTGGGGCTGTAGCTACGGATTCAATGTTGATTATCTAAGGCCCTTTTTAATTAATTTTTGGTTGTCATTATTAGTTACTTTTATATTCTTGTTTTAGTATTTCTTGACTGGCAATCTAGAGATAAATTTATTGCCTAATATTAACATCGAGAGAGGGGTGATTAGATAGACCAGGGAATATAGAGAGCTCGGTCTACCAATTAAATTGAGGTGATTAGTGTTCAAGAATGACGCCCAGATGAACACCTTGCTTGGTTACAAAATAGGATGAAATATAAATGCTCACCAGTTAGTTTATTTATCCCCGCTCAACAATTTAGTTAGATAGCTAACTGGGGTAGGCGAAGAGAGGTGTATAATCCGGATTATACTATCAACCCTATAAATCAGTAATATGACAATTAAATTTAGTTCTAAGCTAAAAATATGATACATGAAATTCAATATATGTTGCAGCCTTGGGATTTTCGAATTTATTATTTAATTTCTACATTCTTTTCTTTTGACACTCTTAAATAAATAATTAGATCAGTATAATTTATTAAAAATAGTTAATTGACAAGTCCTTTGGATTCGATAATCTGGTTCTTTTAAGAGGCACTATATTACTTGCGCGACCACGTACACTTGTGTGTGCAATTGGGAGCAACAGCTAGGTCATGTACACGATGTCAACAACAGAAAAGGAACATATACTAAAACTAAAGCTTGAACACACAACTTTACGTGGAAACCTCTTTGAACCACGACCTCTCGTAATAGGAATTTTCAAACTAGATTTACTAAACTTCACAAGAAATAGTTAAACACAGTTTACAACACGAGATTAACCTGGTAATCTCAGAAGTAAGTAATACCTCCTATTACTTAAATCCGAGCCTAAGCAGATGCAACACTTCCCGTTATATTAATCCTGACTAATTAATATAGAGTTTGAGTGTAAGACACAAGGTTGCTCCTAACTATGTTCTTACAAATATTCAAAAAAAAAAAATATTTCTATTACAAATGAAATGATTCCTACAATATACACACAAATACAAGCTCTCGAAATAGCAAATGAAGCAAGGAAGCTGGAATGCAAATATCAGATTGCTTGCAATTTTGAGGCTTGATTTTCTCTCTTTGAATGAATGAATGTGTTGTTGTTTGAGTGTAGAATATATCAACCATGAAAAGCTATTGTCCAATGTACAAACAACTACACACATTCTTATTTGTCTAGGACACTAGCGTCTCACCAACCCACTAAGTGACAGCTTGCCAGCTGTAGAGTATTATCACTTGTACGAATATACTCTGCAGAGGACCGGGTCCCTACACTTGTGAAGAGATCATCAAAACTTTGAAAGCAATAGTACTTATCAATTTTCCCTTTTTGATGATGACAAACAAACTACGAGTAGCCTCACATGAGTGTTAAACATTCATTCAAAAGCACATATTTCCCCTGTCAATGTAATGTTTTCCCTCTATCATTGTGTTCCCCCTATCACTGTGTTTTCCCTTATTTCCCTGACTGTTCCAAAAATATTTACCCCTTTTGACATTATTGAAAAGGGATGACATTAAACATACGCTAGTTATGTGCAAAGCATTTAAGAAATCAGGGCCAGTCAATTCAAGGCCACGGGCCACACAGAACATGAACAAGTAGGCAAACATAGAATATAAAATTATATAACAACAAGGCATGATAAGCATGAATATTTTTCACAAATGCTGACCACGAAAGTCAGTCAACCAGTACACAAAGCCACAAAAAACTTCAACAGATGCATAGTAGAACAAAATATACAAGAGGGGGGACATACACATTTAGGAAGGAGCGGGAGGAGGATAAAGAGTGTGCATTAGCAGCAGCATGTGCTCATTTTCACTCTCATGAGCCTAAGGAAGTTGCTTGTTGAGAGTCTTAACTTCCTCACTAAGTGAGGCATTTGTCTTCACCAGCATTGTATTCTTATCCCTCAACTTTTGTACGTCCTGCTTATCCAAACCAAAAGTACTAGGTCCTCTCGAGATAGCTTTCTGTAACTTAGCCTTCAGCTTCACAATCTCCATTTATTTTATCATTGAGAATTGCAGCGAGATCAGTCACCTCACGTTTAAGAGAGGCTTTCTTCTCTAGGACGTAAGCCACCATTGAACTTCCCTTGTCCTTCCCGTCCACACACTTACATTCCAGCAAAGTCGTTTCGTTAAACATTTTCTTGGTGGTACCAAGTACTCCTCGTCCCAAGGGTACTTTGATGTGGTTAAACACAGCTCAGTAAGTATCCATAAGGGATCTCATGCTTGTTGGAATTAATGCATCTATGTTTAGTCTTTCGATATTGTCTCTTAGTTTTTCAAGAAGTCTTTTTAGAATTTCGTAATACATGTATCTAGTCAATTGTGATACATGTATTTAGTTATTTGTGAAAGATCTTTGATTTACATTACTACTAGTATAAATAGAGATGTAGTTGATGATTGTAATCATCTCAAGTGGCCTTAAGTAGCCTATAATAAACTTTAGCATTCTTTAAAATAACTATTTTCCTTCCATATTTCCTACAAATTGGTGTCAGAGAAGGTTTTCGTTCTTAATCTGGGGTTAGGTGAAGAAAAAAATATGGCATCCAAAACAAATGAAGGTGATGATTCTTCAGTTGTTCTTACTCCATTTTTTGATGGAACTGATTTTGAATACTTGAAGATAAGAATGAGAACACATTTGAAAGTTGAAGCTTTATGGACAATTGTTGCAAATGGCTTTGAAGAGCCAGACAACGATGGTGATCTTACAGCAGCAGAGATGAAAAAACTTGAGGCTAAGTATCGTCAAGATGCAAAAGCCTTGAGCAAAATCCAAATGGGAGTCTCAAGAGCATATTTTGCAAAAATTGCTACTTGTGAGACTGCAAAGAAAGCTTGGGATTCTTTGGAAACTGAGGTGTATGGTGACGAAAAAGTACGCACTATAAATCTTCAAACTCTTAGAAGAGAGTTTCAAAATTTAAAGATGATAGAATCTGAAAAAATTGATGAATATTGCACAAGAGTAATGAATATTGTTAATGAAATGAGAAATCATGGTGATACAATTTCTGACCAACAAGTTGTGGAAAAGATTGTAATTAGTGTCACAGAAAAGTATGAGTACATTGTTTCTATCGCTGAGGAGACGAAAGATTTTTCTAAGCTTTCCATCGAAGAGCTAGTTGGATCATTTCGTGCACACGAGAAGCGAAGATTTTTTCGTGAAGATTAACCCAAAGAGACGAATTTCCAGTCTAAAACAAATGAGAATTTTCAAAATTTCTTTAAAAATCAATAGAAGAAGAATTACAAGCCAAAAAAGAAGCAAGATCATGATGGTTCTTCCAAGAAGGTTGAAGAAAAAGGTGAGAAAAACTCTAGTCTTTTTTGTAAAGTTTGCAAAAAGACTAATCACACTGCAGAAAAATGTTGGCACAAAGGCAAACCCCAATGTAACTTTTGTAAAAAGTCTGGCCACATTGAAAAGGATTGCTGGCACAAGAAACGGGAGCAAACAATTTTTTGTGAAAAACAAGAGGAAGAAAGGAAAGAAAACCTTTTCTTTGCTTCTAAATTTGATGCTTCAACAAAAAGCAATGAATGGTATGTTGATAGTCGTTGTAGTAATCACATGACTGGAGATGAAAAGGCTTTCCTCTCAATTAATAATACCATCACTACTAAAGTGAGAATGGGAAATGGAGTCTTACTCGATGCAAAAGGTAAAGGTACCATTTCGATCAACATGAAAGGAAGCGGTAAGCAAATTAATGATGTTCTTTATGTTCCTGACTTGGAAGAAAATTTGTTTAGTGTTGGTCAACTCATGGAAAATGGTTATTCTCTTATGTTTAGAGATAATTATTGCAGGATTTATGATATAATTGAGCCAAATCAAGTCATTGTTGAAGTAAAGATGATAAAAAGAAACTTCCCTTTGCAATTTCATTACAATGCATTAAAAATGAAATTGTAGATGATTCATGGCTTTGGCACAAAATATTTTGTCACTTGAATTTTCATGGTTTGAAGCTTCCTCAACCAAAAAGACATGATGCAAGGTCTTCCTGAGATACATACTGAGGTGGATCCATGTGAAAGTTGTATAATGGGAAAGCAACATAGGAAGTCTTTTCTAAAAGGAGTGTCTTGGAAAGCAAGTGTAATTTTGGAGCTAATCCATACCAACATTTGCGGACCAATGAAGACTCCATCTCTTGGAAGTCAAAGGTATTTTCTAATCTTTATTTATGATTTCTCAAGAATGACTTGTGTTTATTTCTTGAAAGAAAAGTCAGAAGCATTTGGTATATTCAAGAAATTTAAAGCCCTTGTTGAGAAGCAAGAAGGTTGCAGCATCAAACCATTCACAGTGATAAAGGAGGTGAATACACAAGTCGACAATTTGAAGAATATTACAAAAATGAAGGCATTCAGAAGCAACTTACAGCAGGGTATACTCCTCAAAAAAATGGTGTATCTGAAAGAAGAAATAGAACAATTATTGAAATGGCCAGAACTATGATGAATGAGAAAAGACTGCCAAAATATTTTTGGGCAGAAGCAGTGCATACAACAGTTCACATCCTTAACAGGTGTCCAACAAAGGCACTAAAGTACAAGACATCAGTTGAAGCTTGAAGTGTAATTAAACCTTCTGTAAGTCATTTTAAAATTTTCGGGTGTATTTGTTATGGTCACGTACCTGCTGAGAAAAGAACAAAATTGTATAAAAAAAGTCAAAATGTATCTTTCTTGGTTATAGTGATGTGACAAAAGGATATAGGCTTTTCGATGTCAAAACTAACAAACTTGTTGTCAGTAGAGATGTCCTCTTTTATGAAAAACAACATGGAATTGAAAGGATAAAAAGATAGAGAATACTGCTATCATATCTTCAAATCAAGAAGAGGATGAGAAAGCTGAAGATGTCTCTCAAGGGGGAGAAATGCTAGATTCAGATGATGAAGAACCACCTCTAAGAGGAACAAAAATGTTGAGAGACATTTATCAAAGATGTAACTTTGCCGGTGTTGAGCCAAAAAATTATGAAGAAGCAATAAAGCATGATGTTTGGAAGAAATCCATGGAAGAACAAATTCGGATGATTGAAAAAAATAATACTTGGGAGCTTGTGGCTATACCCAAAGAAAGAGAAGTTGTAAGTCTAAAATGGATTTACAAAAACAAACTCACTGAGGAAGGAGATATTCAAAAGAACAGAGCAAGATTGGTTGCTAGAGGCTTCACGCAAAAACCAGGTATTGATTTTTATGAAACGTTCTCTCCAATTGCTCGCCTTAAGACAGTTAGAACTGTAATTGTTGTTGTTGCACAAAAGAAATAATAGATATTTCAACTTGATGTTAAATCTGCATTTCTGAATGGAAAACTTGATGAAGAGATTTATTATGAGCAACCTCAAGGATTTTTTGTTCAAGGGGAAGAAGAGAAGGTATACATGCTAAAAAATCTCTTTACATGCTGAAGCAAGCTCCAAGAGCCTGGTACAATTAAATTGATACATACTTTCTGAAAAATAATTTTCAGAGAAGTAAAAGTGAAGCCACTTTGTATGTGAAGAAAGAACATGGCAGCATTATCATTGTTTGTCTCTATGTGGATGATCTGCTCTTTACAGAAAATGATGTAAAGATGATGCAAAATTTCAAGCAAGATATGATATAAGCTTATGAAATGAGTGATCTTGGGTTTCAAAATTATATCTTGGGCATCAAAGTTTCTCAAGTGAACGAAGGAATTTTCATTTATCAAAAGAAGTATACTAAAAGTATTCTTCAAAAATTCAAAATGATGGATTGCAGGTCTGTGGCCATACCATAAACAGTAAATGAGAAGTTTAGAAAAGATGATGGAGAAAAGAAAGCTAATAGCTCACTTTATAGGAGCTTGATTGGAATTTTGCTATATCTTACTTCAACAAGGCCAGATATTATGTTTGCTGCTAGTTTATTATCCAGATTCATGCAAGAACCAAGCCAAGTGCATTTTGGAGTTGCAAAGCGTGTTCTACGCCACTTGCAAGGAACAATGGATTATAGGATAATGTATAAATTTATTGGAGATTTGAACTTAATTGGTTATTCTAATAGTGATTGGGCTAGAAGTATAGATGATATGAAGAGTACTTCTGGTTATGTTTTCTTATTTGGATCAAGTATTTGTTCTTGGTTATCAAAAAAGCAAAGTGTTGTTGCTTAATCCACTGCCGAAGCAAAATATGTTTCAGCAGCTAAGGCTACTTCTCAAGCTATTTGGCTTTATGAGAATATTTGAAGACATTGGTGAAAAACAAAAAAGAGGGACTGTTATGTTTTGTGATAACAAATAAGCAATTGCAATTGCCAAGAATCCAGTCAGCCATGAATGATCAAAGCATATTTCCATCAAGTATCATTTTATCCGAGAAGAACAAGAGAAAGGCAAAATTCAGTTGCATTATTGTCAGACAGGAGAACAACTTGTTGGCATCTTCACCAAAAGCACTTCCTAAAGAAAAAACATTTTATCTTAGAGAACGCATTGGAGTTATCAAGCAAATGCATTAAGGGAGAGTGTTGGAATTAATGTATCAATGTTTAGTCTTCCGAAATTATCTCTTAGTTTTTCAAGAAGTCTTTTTAGAATTTCGTAATACATGTATCTAGTTAATTGTGATACATGTATTTAGTTATTTGTGCAAGACCTTTGATTTACATTACTACTAGTATAAATAGAGATGTAGTTGATGATTGTAATCATCTCAAGTGGCCTTAAGTAGCCTATAATAAACTTGAGCATTCTCTAAAAAATACTATTTTCCTTCCATATTTCCTACAATGCTTACCCTTCTTCCAAGTCATCATGTGATGCATGTTTTCAATCATGATTGCATGGAGGTTGATCTCCTCAAGCTCATCCAATTTCTCTATAAGAAATATATTACCAGCAGGCAATTTTTCTTTCCTCAGTTCGGGGAACTACCACTTTGTTGATGAACTCAAAGAGTATCTGGTAGTCCCCCTTAAGAAACGTCTTAGGCAACCCAGCACGCTTGAAATCCCCACGCTTAATGGCTCTTGTTGAAAACTCACTAGAAGGTTTAGAGACTTCGGTTGATCGTACTCCTTTCACTGGCACACCCAGGATACCCTAAGGTTTCCTCGTCTAAAAAATTTCAATTTCATGGAAAGTAGTCTTAATACCCCTATTATCCAATGGGTCCATTTTGTAATAATTTCTTGTACCTTGGGTTTTTGAAGATAAGGGGTTGGGGGATGGCCCCATTCTTGCAAAGAGACAACATCAAAGAGATTTGACAGACCAAAGGCAGTGTGATTTCTAGGTCGAATACTTTGTCGTTAAGCACTTTCTGCGTCTCCATCTCTACTATTTGATCTTCTCTTGTCATCTCTTCATCTGCAATAGTGCTTTGGATAGACGGATCTGTCCCTGTGACCGACTCGGTTTGACAGTAACTTTTTTTTCGCCTTTTCCTTTTTTGACTTATTTTTTCTTTGCAGCCAAAGTTACTTTCTTTGATTTTGTCCCTTTTTCCTCTCCTTCTTTTCTTCTCTTCCCAACATAAGCAGTAATGTAATTTGACTCAGTTTCACTGGACCCAATATACAAAGGAGTAGAGGTAGGTTGTTTAGGTTCATGGCCTTCTTTCCTCGTTTTCCTTGTCCTCTCCGTTTGAGCTTTGCTTACTGCTATAGCACTCCCCATGACTTTTTTGTTTCACTTCTTGTTCATACCTATTCTTGTCTCCTTTAGAGTGAGACAAGACCATCTTTCCCTTTCCTTTTCTTTGTCTCTCCTTCTCAAATCTAGTGGGTCCAACAGTGTGTTCAACCTAAGAAGCTGTGTTAGCCACGTTTAGATTTGGAATTTCAATTGGTGGAGTGTTACCTCTCCGTATCCTTGTTCTGTTCTATCTCAAGGGAGATTCTTCCTCCTCTTATTGAGTTTCAATATCAAAAGATGTTGGAGTTTGAACGAAAATAGGTTCACCACTCAGAGGGACATGTTCTTGTGATCTATCATCCGGTTCATAATAGTTAGGTTGAATATCCCCTCGAAGTGAAGCCAAACTTTGTGCAGCCAAAAGCCCTTGCTGCCAAAATGTTTGAATCAGGACCCCTTCCTTCAGGTAGATCCCCTTCAAAAAACTGTTCAGACATGGCGGAGGATACAAAACTAGAAGCCACTTTAGTACTAGGTTCGTTAACGAGCTCCGCAACAGATTATGCCTCAGGGTTTTGGGATTTGTCATAGAATAACGCCAAGGTGGGAGAACAGGGCAAGATCTCATCAGATGGGAGGATAGGAGAAGTCACGACTGCACCAATACAGGTGGTGGATTCATCTGTTTCAACAACCCCACATACGGGAGTCGAAGGAGACTCATTTGCAGTAGGAATGGAGAAGTTGAAGGAAGTAAGGTTTTCAACTTCTTGGGGAAAATGGTTTTTTAAAGAAGAAGCAGAGTTATGCATTTTGAAAAGGGAGAAAGACACTTGAGAGAATATTTTTTCTTTATTTGTTTTTTAAAAAGTCGGGAAGGAGATGTTGGAGGAGATTCAAAGTGCTTTGATTTACTAAGAGAAGTAAAATAAAAGATAATAACTTAACCCAAATGGCAACTCAAGTCTTAAACATTTACAACTGAAACGGAAAATACTAAAGAACTATAACTATCTTTCTATTAAGCCTCTAAAACAAAGAGGGATGTTAGGAAAGGACCCCCAATCATCCTAACAACTGAAAACTAGAAAGAAAGTGATAAAAAGAGTCCTCCAAAATGAAACAAGGCTCACCAGATGACTCGGAGCTGCTCACTAGATCAATAGTGTGCTGGATGTTGATCCTAGTTACCTGCGTTTACATCATAATACAATGAAGGCCAACAAGAATTGGTACATTGAATGTACGAGTATGCGAGTTCGAATTCTAAACATAACATAGGATTGAAAAGATTCTGAATGAAATACATACCTTGGATCTTGTCAACTCATGAATAACTTAACTCAAAATAAAGCAATGAAACACATGCAATATATGAAAAGCTTTATAAAAAAATAAAAGGATATTTACTTATAAAATATAGTAATATAATTTCTGTGAGCGATTCTCTAACCAACAACCACCACTATGAGTTCCTTCCAGAACTGTCTTATTCTTTACCCACGCATCCAGAATGGTCCTATACCTAAGTGGTGATACATCATCTTGCCCACGCTGCCAGAATTGTCCTATACTTTCCCGTCATATAGAATGCTTAACTTAGTGGATCCACTAGGTTATGCTAAAAGCAAATTAAGGAGTCACCTACAAAAATATGATCCTTTACTATACATGATCGCTACATGGTTTATGGATACTTGAGTTATCTGAACTCAAATCCCCATATCGGTGCTCAATACTACTCCCAAAATATACATAGCTTATATTTTTGTAAAAACCAAACTATTTCTTTGGGTTGAGATAATTACTCAAAACTTAGCTTAAAGGCTCTCTTGGAATCGATGTTTCATTTCTATCTCAAATGTAAAAACACTTTTAAACTCTTTGGTGTAATAGTCCCCATATACTTCTTTGAGTAAAAGACTTCAATCTTTAATCTTTACTATTTACTCAACTTGAACTTTAAGTATTTTAAACAAAGTGAAAAAGTTTATGAAATACTTTTGAAAACTTTATAAACTTTACTTTCACTTGCTCTTAACTTATAGACTTGACTCTTAACTTTTCTTGACTTTGATCTTAACTTTCCTCGAATTGGATTATGGATTAAAGGTTCATGATCTCATGTTTATGGAAAATTTCATAATGCTAAGATATACCTTAGAGTGTTGGAATCAACTATAAAATCTAGGTACATTGCTACGGAATAAGTAAAAAAGGTGGGGAACGAATGGGGAGAACCGGTGTCCCTAGAACTCTTTGAGACGCGGGTCGCCAGCTCTCAAAATTCAGAGAACTTTCTGAGGCACTCTGGCTGGCGCAATGCGCCAGAGGCCAATGTTCAGAGGAATTTTTGTGGCGCTCTAGCTAGCGCAACGCCCCAAGCCTTTTCTTAGAAAATCCCAGATGTTTCTCCTTCGTTTTTCGTCTCTAACCCTCTAAACTTCAATGGTTCTTTCCCCCAAACACTTAGAATCAATTTACCATCAATATATGATAGACTCAACCTGAATTTAAACCTGGAACCATGAATCAAACCTCAAGAAACTTCAACAACATAACCCATAGGAGTTCAAACGAATCTCATCAAGAACTCAAAGGATTTACTTTCAAATCAAACATATTTCGTTGAATTGAATCATGATTGGCGCGTTGGTAAGATAACCACAATCAAATCACGACGATCTTGACGAATCTTGAACTTTCTTCTCTTTTGTCCTCTTTTTTTCTCTTCTCTCAAAACCCTAACTTTCTTGGTAAAAGTGTAAACTAATCTAATTCAGCTTAGAACCCTAAGTAATTACCAAAAATGAATTAAAATAAAAGGGTAAGGAAAATACCAAACTACCCTTTCAAAATCCAGATTGGTCTTTTCTTATTCCAACAGCCCAACTTCCAAAGGGCATAACTTACTCATAAGATATTGGAATCACTCAAACTCAACGGCGTTGGAAAGATTATTCCAAGGGATTTCCAACCATATATGCAAGTAGAGCTAAAGCATACCTATCTAGAATCTATGGACGTTTTAAGTTGACCAAAAACTCCACTTTTCCTAACTTAAATTTTTTTCCAAATTTTTTATTATTTCAAAATATGACTATTTCCACTTCTAAACTTCTTCCTAGTTATTTCAAATTGCGAGATGTTACATTATCTCCCCCTTGGGAACATTCGTCCTCAAATAAGATCACTCTTACTAGGCTAAGGGTGTAACATACAACAACTCAAACACCCAATCAATCAATGCAATTACAACATGCTAACTTACAAAATAAATACCAAGAAAGAATAAGTACCTTCATTTGGAGCTTCTGCGGATTCGAAGAGATGTGGATACCTCCTCTTCATATCCTCATCAGCTTCCCTAATAGCTTCCTCAACAAATTGGTTTTCTCCAAAGGACTTTGACTTATGCTACCTCTTTGGTTCTCAACTTGCGAACTTGACGATCTAGAATATGAACTGAAATATCCTCATAAGATAAGCTATCCTTGATCTTAATATCTTCAGTTGGTATGATCAATGAAGGATCACCCATGCACTTCTTTAACATGGAGATGTGAAACACCGAATGAACTACTGATAACTCTTGTGGTAGCTCCAACTCATAAGCTACCTTGCCAATCCTCTTGGATATTTGATAAGGTCCAATATACCGAGGACTAAGCTTTCCCTTCTTACCAAACCTCATAACACCCTGAACTCAATGAGAGGTAGGTGATCATACCAATTTCCTTTGAAATCAATCACACATGCCCTAAACTTATCCTCTAAAGTCTTAATAGTGCACTCTGTTTTCCATCTATCTGAGGATGAAAGGCAGTACTTAAGTTCCCCTGAACCTAAGCCTTTTTTGAATGACTTCCAAAACTATGCAGTAAATTACGCACCTATATCTGAAGTAATGAAGACGGGAACTCCATGAAGTCTTACCACTTCTTGAATATATAACTTAGCATAATCTTCTGATGAATGGTTAGTCTTCACCAGCAAAAAGTCAGTTGATTTTGCCATTCTATCGACAATCACCTAAATGGAATCATGTTGCCTGTAAGACCTTGGTAAACCTATGATGAAATCCATATTAATCATCTCCCACTTCCATTCTGAAAGTTCTATATTTTGAGCCAAACCATCGTGCCTTTGGTGGTCTACTTTCACTTGTTGACAATTCGGGACTTAGCAACAAATTTTTGCAATGCCCTTCTTCATACTAGTCAACCAAAAGATTTCCTCAAGCAACAATATATTTTTTTGGAACCCAGATGAATGGAATACCTAGATCTTTGAGCTTCTTCCATGATCCTCTCTTGAAATCCATCCACCATTGGTACACAAAATGTACCTTGATACCTCAATACACCATCTCCCCCTTGTTCAAAAGATAATACTTTTTGCTTATGAACATTTGTCTTCAATTCAAACAAAATAGGATCTTGGCCTTGCTTTTCTTTTACTTTTGATACCAATGATGATTCAGTCCCATTTTATCACCACAACTTCCCCTTCTGTGGAATCTATTAATCGGACTCCTAATCGCGCATTTATATGCACCTCTTTCGCTAACTTTTTTTTTCTTCCTCAACATGGATGGTACTGCCCATATATAATCTGCTCAAGGCATCAGCAACAACATTAACCTTACTTGGGTGATAAATAATACTCATGTCATAATCCATGAGTAATTCTAACCACCTCCTTTGTCTGATATTAAGCTCTTTCTGAGTGAACACATATTGAAGGCTCTTGTGATTTGTGAGTACATCAACATGAATGTCATACAAATAATGACACCATATTTCCAAGGCATATACTACAACAACCAATTTTAAATCATGGGTTGGGTAACTCTTCTCATGAACTTTCAACTGTCTGGAGGCATAAGTTATAACCTTGCCATTCTGCATTAACACGCAACCCAAACCAACTCTTGATGCATCACAATACACTACAAAATCTTGAGTACCTTCTTGTAAGGTCAAAATTGGGGCAGTAGTCAACCTCTTTTTCAATTCCTGAAAGCTCTTCTGATCAGCTTCAAACCATTTAAACTTTACTATTTTCTTAGTTAATTTGGTCAAAGGGGACGAAATAGATGAGAAACCCTCTACAAACCTTCTATAATATCAAGCCAAGTCCAAAAAATTTCTAATATTAGTTGCAGATATGGGTCTAGTCTAACTCTGAACTGGTTCTATCTTTTGGGTATCAAATCTAATGCCATCACCAAAAATAATGTGGCCTAAGAACGCCACAGACTTAAGACAAAACTACATTTTGAGAACTTAGCATATAACTTCTTATCTTTCAAAGTCTGAAGGACTATACTCAGATGGATATCATGATTTCTTCATTCCTTGAATAGAGTAGTATGTCATCAATGAAGACGACAACAAACATATCTAAATAAGACTTGAATACTTTTTTCATAAGGTCTATGAACGCTGTAGGTGAATTAGTTAAATCGAACAACATGACCAGAAACTTTAATGACCATAACTAGTCCTGAACGTTATCTTGGGAATGTCACACTTCCTTAATTTCAAGTGTTGGTAGCCGATCTGAGGTCAATCTTGAAAAACAAGAAGCACCCTGATAGCTAATAAAAAATATCATCAATTTTGGAAGAGGATACTTATTATTGATGGTAACACTGTTCAACTGATGGTAATCTATACACATCCTAAGGGAACCATCCTTCTTTGTCACAAATAAGACCAGAGCACCCCAAGGTGAGACACTTGGTCGAATAAAGCACTTGTTTAGAAGAACTTTTAACTGTTCTTTAAGCTCTTTTAACTCTGCTGGTGTCATTCTATATGGAGGAATAGAGATAGGATGAGTATCTGGAAGAATATCTATGTGGAAGTCTATCTCTCTCTTAGGAGGACTCTGGGTAGATTATCAGGAAAGACTTCTGGAAATTCTTTTACTATGGGAACTGACTGAATGGGAGGTATCTCAGCACTAGAGTCACTAACTCGGACTAAGTGATAGGCACACCCCTTGGAAACTAACTTTCTTATCTTAAGGTACGAGATAAAACAATCCTTAGGCACTGTTGAACTACTTTTTCCACTCTAAGACTGGCCCACTTGGAAACTGAAATTTGAAAACTCGAGTCCTACAACTTATTGACGCATAACAAGGTCAGTCCATACCTAAAATGAAATCAAAATCTACCATGTCTATTCAAATAAATCAGTCATGGTGTCTTTGTGATTGATGGAAATAACACAATGACTATATACTTGCTCAGCTAGAATAGACTCCCCATCAGGTGTGAATACAAAAAAGGGTTCACAGTGTTTCTTAGGAATAAGATCAAAATGATTTGCAACATAAGGGGTTACAAAAGATAAACTTGCTCGTGGGTCTAGCAAAGCATAAACATCAAAAGTAAAGACTTTGATCATAACGGTAACAACATCTAGAGAATTCTCTTGCTCGTGATGACTAATGACTACATAAAGGAGGTTTGCTCCTCTGCCAGTAATGGAAGTAGTCCCTCTAGGTGCAGCCTTGTTTGGTGGAACTACTTCTAAAGATTGGGCTTTATTTCCTAGATTCCCACTACCTTGTTTGTTCTTAGGGCACTCTTTCATGAAGTGACCCTCTTGCCTACACTTGAAACAACCTGCCTGGACATCATGAAACTTAACTGGGTGGGTTCTAACACACTTAGATATGTAGGAACCCAACTACCTTCTTGTGCCACACTACTTTGGTGTACCGATTTAGCTCTGAATTTTACGAAATTCTGACCATTATACTCACCTTGTTTTTGGGTGGAGGTGCGCTAGCAGATTATGGAGCATGTACCTTTTTCTTTTGTTGAAATGAAGATCGGTTCGCATTACTTTTCTGCTACCTGGACTCATTTCATGTCTTACCTTTATTATTCCGAATTCTTCCCTGTCCCTCAGCTTCTCTTCCTCAACCTGATGAACATACACCATCAACCTTGATATATCTATGTCCACAATCAGCATCGCAGCTCTACCTTTCTTACTCGACATATGAGACAATCCAACAACAAACAAGCTCATTCTACTCCTCATGTCCGCAACCATCTCCGGATCATAACGGGATAGTTAGGTGAACTTCATCCCATATTCATGAACACTTAGAAAACCCTGCTTAAGTGTAAGGAACTTACATACCTTGGCCTCTTTCAGTTCTTGGGGAAACAAACGCCCCAAGAAAGTTTTCTCAAAACAGACCACACTCGTCGGGGGTGCATCATCATCTCTACCCTCTTTTAATTGATAAAACCAAGTCCTAGAAACATTCTTCAATTGATATGCAACTAGTTGAACTCGCTAAGTATCAGCAACGTGCATTACATCAAATACTTTTTGCAGTTCCTTAATGAAATTATATGGATCCTCAGTAGCTTGATCCCGCGAAACATAAAGGATTCATCCTTAAGAACTCCCAAAACCTAGAAGTATCATTCACTTCTTGTCTAGATCTTCTTTGTTGCCCAAACTGGTTAGTCACAACTTGACTCAACATCCTAATAGCCTCACGGAATTCAGCATTGGTAACCTCTCCTTAAGGTTGCACTTCAGGTGCATTAGTTACCCTTCTTCTTCACATTTCTCCTAGATGGATGACCTCTGTATGCTCTTTGTCGAGGCATGGTTATCTAAAAACACGCGCAGGTAGGAATAAGAGGGAAACTTTTTAGAAATCAAATTCTAATGCACAAAATGAGAGTGAAAGAAGTGAGAAACTTTCCTAAGTGTTACAGCCTCGTAATTATAGATGTGACGCTCTTCACACGATAACTAAGACTCTATAGACACGCCTTCATAGACTCCCTAGGACTTTTTAACTCTATTCTCTAATACCAAGTTTGTCACACCTCGAGCCTACACCTTAGGCGTGGCCAGAACTTGAGAACCATAGCAGGCCCCACGCATACCCTTGTCTTGTCTTACTTACTAAACAAAAGACTTCAACACAAGAGATATAAATCATGAAATAACTTAAAAGATAATAACTTAACCAAAATGGCAACTCACGTCTTAAACGTTTACCACTTAAAGGGAAAATACTAAACAACTACAACTATTTGTCTATAAAGTCTCTAAAACAAAGAGAGGTGTTGGGATAAGACCCCCAATCCTCCTAACAACTGAAAACTAGAAAGAAAGTGATAAAAAGAGTCCTCCAAAATGCAAGGAGGCTCACCAACTGACACTGAGCTGCTCATTGGATCAATGGTGCGTTGGATGTCTATCCTAGTTACCTGCGTCTACAACATAATACGATGCAGGAAAACAGACATTAGTAAATTAACTGTACGAGTATGCGAGTTGGAATTCTAAACATAACATAGGCTTAAGAAGATTCTAAAAGAAACACCTACCTTTGATCTTCTCAACTCATGAATAGCTTAACTCAAAATAAAGCAATGAAACACATGCAATATATAAAAATCTTTAGAAAACAGTAAAAGCAACTTTACTCATATAATAAACTAATATAGTTTATGTGGGAGATTATATAACTAACAACCACCACTATGAGACTAAGTGGTAATACAACATCTTGCCCACGCTATCAAAACTTTCCTATACTTTGTCGTCATATAGAGTACTTAACTTAGTGGATCCACTAGCTTATGCTAAAAGCATCTTAAGGATTCATGTAAAAAGTATGATCATTTACTACCCATGATGGCTACATGGTTTATTGTGACTTAAATTATCTAAACTCAGATCCTCATATCGGTGCTCAATACTACTCCTAAAATATGTATTAGCTTATATGTTTGTAAAAACAAAAATATTTCTTTGGATTGAGATAATTACTCAAAACATTGCTTAAAAGCGCTCTTGGAATCAATGATCCCTTTCTTTATTAAATGTGAAAACATTTTAAAACTCTTTGGGAATACATAGTCCCCATATACTTCTTTGAATAATTGACTTCAATCATTACTATTTACTCTTTACTCAAATTGAACTTTAAGTCTCTTAAACAAAGTGAAAACATTTGTGAAAGACTTTTGAAAACTTTATAAACTTTACTTTGAGTTGCTCTTAACTTCTAGACTTGACTCTTAACTTCTCTTGACTCTGATCTTAACTTTCCTTGAATTTAATTATGGATTCAAGGTTCAAGATCTCATGTTTATGGATGATTTCATGATGTTTAGGTGTTACCTTAGAGTGTTGGAATCAACTAGAAAATATAGGTACATTGCTAAGGAACAAGTACGAAAAGGTGGGGAACGAATGGGGAGAACTCACGTCCCTAACGCTCTGAGAGACGTGGGGAACCAACCCTCAAAGTTAAGAGATTCCTGAGGATCTCTCGCTGGCATGGAGCGCCAGAGGACAAAGTTAAGAGGAACTTTTATGGCGCTCTAATTGGCGCTATGCCCCAAGCCCTTGCCAAGAAAATCCCCAATTTTTCTCCTTTATTTTTCATCGCTAAACCCTCTAAACTTCAATGGTTCTTCCCCCAAACACTTAGAATCACTTATACCCTCAATATATGATATTTTAAACCCGAAATTACACCCAGAACCATTAATCAAACCTCAAGAAACTTCAACAACATAACTCATAGGAATCCAAACGAATATCATCACGAACTCAAAGGATTTACTTTCAAGTCAAACATATTTCACTGAATCGAATCATGATTGGCGTATGGGTGAAATAACTCAACCCTATGTGATCTCGCATACCATGTAAGGATCACCCCGATGAAATCCACAAGCAAATTATGACGATATTAACGAATCTTAAATGTTAGTCTCTTTTTTCCTTTTTTTTCTCTTATCTCAAAACCCTAGCTCTTTTGGTAAAAGTGTAAACTGATATAATTCAGCTTATACCCCATTCTAATTAATAAAAACGAATTAAAATGTAAGTGTAAGGAAATACTCCTTCAAAATCTGGATTGGACTTTCCTTATTCCAATAACCCAACTTATAAAGGGCATAACTCACGCATACGATCTCAGAACCACGTAAACTCAGCGACGTTGGAAAGATTATTCCAAGGGATATCCAACCATTTCTAGAAGTACACCTAAATCATCTTGAGCTAGAAGTTATGGTCATTTGAATTTGACCAAAAACTCAATTTTTCCTAACTTAACAAATTTCCAGATTTTTCATTATTTCCAAATATGACTATTTCCACTTCTAAGCTTCTGCCTAGTTATTTCAAATTGCAAGATGTTACAAAGAGGGTATCGGGTCCCTAAACAATAGTGACTTTTGGTTTTTTATTGAAAAGATGTTTGAGACTAACACAATGAATGGGCGAGAGAGACGTGGCAGTGATTGTTGATCGATATTCAATGTCACATAAGTGATACTAACCTCGAGAGAACCACTACCATTCTAATGTACAACCCTGCCCATATGATTAAATTTTCTCTTCACCCCCATGCCATGAGTGTATACTTGCATTGAGGTACTAGTAATGAATTCTCAAACAATAAGCATAACAACTAATATAGATACATGCCCTCCTTTACATTATCAAGTGTAGGATTATAAGAGGGCATATCTTGGAGTCAGGTGATCTTGTCCATTCCCAGTCTTAACTTGTTTTTGATGAAGCATTATTTGCTCAAGGGTTTTGTGAAAATATCAGCCAATTTATCTTCTATTTTGCAGAACTTCATTACCACATTTTTCTTTTCAACATTTTCCCTCAGAAAGTGATGCCTCACATCTATGTGCTTTGTTCTCTTGCATTGAACCGGGTTTTTGGCCATGTTTATTGCACTAGTGTTATCACAAATAAGAGGAATAGTTTCTGTGAGAACATCAAAGTCTTCCCATTGCTGCTTGATCCATAGTAGTTGTGCACAGCATGATGCAGCAGCCACATATTCTACTTTTGCTATTGACAGGGACATGGAGTCTTGCTTTTTGGTTCCCCATGTGATAAGTGATGATCCTAAGAAGTGTGACATGTCTGATGTGCTTTCTCGATCAACAAGAAAACTTGCATAGTAAGCATCAGTATAACCAATAAGATCAAAGGAGTCACCAATTGGATAAAAGAGGAACATGTCATGTATGCCCTTCAAGTATTTTAGAACTCTTGTGGCCGCCTTTAAGTGTGATTCCTTTGGTTCTACTTGAAACCTTGCACACATCACTACACTGAAGACTATGTATGGTCTTCTAGCTGTGAGGTACATGAGTGACCCATTTAGGCCCCTATACATCGTCTGATTTACTTTAATTTTATCTCCATCCAGGTCGAGTTTCACATTTGTGCTCATTGGAGTATCCAGAATTTTAGCCTCCAGTAGATTGAAATTTTTGAGCAACTCCTTATATACTTATCTTGACATATAGATGTGCCTTGAGAAAATTGATTGATTTGTAATCCCACGAAGAAGGTAAGCTCGTCCATTATGCTCATTTCAAATTCACTTCTCATCAACTCCGCAAACTCCAGGCTTAGCAAATCTGAGGTAAAGATGATGTCATCTACATATGCATACACAATCAATAAATCCTTACCTATGGATTTTAGGAACATGGTATTATCAATTTTACCTCTTTTGAACCCATTTCTGAGGAGGAACTTTATGGGCGTTCATACCAAGTTCTGGGAGCTTGCTTTAAATCACACAAAGCTTTGTCCAGTTTTAGCACATGATCTATTAGTTTTGTATCTTCAAAGCCTTGAGGCTTCTTAATAAACACTTCTTCCTTCAGATTCACATCCAAAAAAAACACTCTTGACATCCATTTAAAATAACATAAATTTCATATGAGCGTCAAAAGCTATCAGGATTCTAATAGCTTTCATTCTTGCTACAGGAGCAAATGTTTCATCGTAGTCAGTCCCTTCATCTTGAGTGTACCCTTGTACTACTAATATTTATTTGTTTTTGGTAATAGTCCTATGCTCATCAAGTTTGTTTCTAAACACCAATCTTGTTCTAATAATGGTTTGATTAAGAGGTCTGGGGACCAGGTGCCACACCTTGATTATCTCAAACTAATTAAGCTCTTATTGCGTTGAAGTTACCCAATCTGCATCTCGTAAGTCTTCCTTGATGTTTTTAGGCTCAATGAATGATATAAAGGATGAATATCTAACTAGATTTCTCGTCTTGGATTTAGTTTGTATTCCATAATTAAGTGGAGAAATGAGATTATCCAATAGATGTGAGCATTGATGATTCCATCCAGCCTTTTTTCAGACCTCTTCTTCCATATCATCATCACATTCACCATCTTAATTTTCTGGACTATGAGATGACATATTCTGATCGGACCCATAGGGACCAGGTTTCTTTGTGTTTTTTTCACCAGTTTCACCTGCGACATGTTTGTTTCTAGTATTTTGGATTGTTTTGCTCAGCATTTCCTCAATCAACTCTTCCAACTCAGGATCTTCCTTGTGCTCATCATAGCTCTCAGACTCAATAAATTTCACATGCATGTTTTCTTCAACACACAGAGTTCTTTGTTGAACACCATGTATGCCTTGCTGGTAGAAGAGTAACCAACAAATACCCCTCATCACTTCTGTCATCAAACTTCCCAAGGTAATCTTTCCATTGTTAAGTACGAAGCACTTGCATCCAAATGACTTTAGATGCGCAATGGAAGGTTTCTTATTGTTCAGCATTTCGTATGGGGTTTTCTTGATCACGGACCTGATGAGGAACCTGTTTGTAACATAAAAGTTTGTATTGATAGCTTCAGCCCAAAAATTCATTGCCAGTCCTGAATCGATCAACATGGTTCTCGCAATGTCCACCAGGGTTCTGTTCTTTCTTTCAACGACTCTATTTTGCTGAGGAGTTCAGGGAGCAGAAAAATTATGATTGATTCTATTTTCTGAACAGAAATCTTCAATTCGAGAGTTTTCAAACTAAGTACCATGATCTGATCTAATAGTTATAATCTTGCAGTTGACCCTCATTTGGATTGCTTTGGGAAACATGATCAAGACTCTAGTTGTCTCGTCCTTGTCTCGCAAGAAAAGGTTTCAGGTGAACCTAGAAAAGTCATCAACAATCACAAGAATGTACTTCTTACTTCCCCTGCTTTAAATTCTTACAGGTCCACACAAGTCCATATGGAGAAGTTCGAGAGGTTTTGGTTGTGCTCACATCTTTCTTATGTTTTAATGTTGATCCCGTTTGCTTTCCTTTCGCACAAGCATAACAAACCTTATCATTGAGAACTATAGCTTTGGTAAGCCATGAACCAAGTCCCTAAAGGCAAGTTTGTTGAGCAATGATGCATTCATGTGACATAATCGTCTATGCCATAGAATCGCGTTGTAAACTTGGGCCCCTTCTACAGAGTCGAGATCTACAACATACATATTTTTTATTTTCATGGCAATTATAACAACCTTGTTAGTAGCACAGTTAATAACCAAACATTTATCAGATAGAAATTTAACTTCATTTTCCTTGTCACACATTTGTGATATACTTCAGAGATTGAAGTTCAAACTATCGACATAATGGATATTGTCTATGGAATGATCAACAGTTCTTTCTATCTTGCCGATTCCAAGAATGAATCCTTTCTTTCCACCACCAAACGAAATAACACCACTCTTGTGTGCTTCTAGAGAGAGGAAGTTTTAAGTTTCTCCAATCATGTGCCTCGAGCATCCACTATCCATGTACCAACACTAACTTATTCCTCTCTTCTGCACAAGAATCACTTATTAGACTTAGGAACCCACTATACATGGAATTCACAAAAACTGTCTAAAGGCTTAATGAGAAACCTTCTGTCCGGGGGGTAAAGTGTTCTTCCTGATATGATAAGTGGGACAATGTGCCTTTTTCTTTGTTTTAGCCACCTTTTCGGATCTAACAAATTTTACATTCCTTTCTTTTGATTTTCTTTAATTCTCACACATTTCTTTCAGATAACCATTTTGACCAAGGTGAGTACACAGAAGATTGCCAAATACAGACACATATTTACGATGGGGTTATATGGAGGTTCTATCTGTCGACAACCTAAAACTTTTTGCCATTGAAACTTTGCCAGGCCAGGTTGGAAAGTATCTTGGATGAGTCAGTCCATTTGAGAGAATGACTCGAATCTTCTCTAACTTTACACAGATCCTTCATCAGTTGAGAGTTCTTCTCAAGAGAGGCAACTAGCTTAGACTCTGAGGTCTTTAGTTTCTCTTCTAGCTCTTCCTCAAAATTACTAAGCTTTCGCTTCCCACCCTCTGACGTACTAGGTTCCACCTCAAGTATCATATTACTAGTCTTTGGGATACCTATCCTAGCACTCATCTCAGATATTTGAGAACTGAGAGCGGAATCATCATCGCACAAACTTAACTTTTCATTCATCATTAAGTTTTCAGTGGTTAGTTCATCAACTGAGTTAATTAATATTGCATCAACTTTCGTGAATCTTTTAATGGGAAGAGTCTCAAGTTTATTTTTGAGATCGAAAAGAGTTACCTCATTCAGATCCTTTTCATCATCCAATTTAGCCATTAGGGACAAAATGGAATTGAAGATAGTTTCATAATCTTCAACATCCATTATGGAAACATATTCATGACTGTCTGCATCTTCTTCTGACTCACTGGAGGAATTTCCCCAAACACCCAAAGCTTTCCTTACTAGTTGATCAAAATGAGCTTTCCTCCTAGCATGGTCTTGGACCTGGTCCCTCTTTCGAGGTCTAAATTCCTGAGTTTCTTGCTTTTGACTGGAATAAGACCAGGTTTGCCACATCTATGATAAAGATAAGTTGCATTAGTTGTTCTAATGGTCGAAGCTTTCTTCTGAAAAACCTTTGTGTTTTTTGATGATCTTTTGTAACCTTCAAGTGACGTATGTCATTTCATCCTCTTCTTCAGTCACACCATTTTGAGACGTCTTCGAGGCAATTCATTGATCCTTCTTTCCCTCCACCAAAATGAAATGGAGCTCAGCATTAACTTAGTCATGAATGTGATTCTTCCACCACCTATAATACTGTCCATTGAACCGAGGTGGTCTGGTAGATGATTGTCCTTCTTCCATGTTGGGTGGAGCAGCCATTCCTACAGGATCTTTTCTTAGGATCTTTTCTTTTCTTGGTGTTACCCAAATTGAAAAGTAAAGTTCTGATACCACTTGTTGGAATATATGCATCCACTGATTACTATAGGACCAGTTCCTCTACACGATGTCAACAACATAAAAGGAACAAATGCTAAAAGTAAAGCTTGAACACACAACTTTACGTGGAAACCTCCTTACTCAAGGGAGTAAAACTACGACTTCTCGTAATAGGAATTTTCAAACTGTTATTACTGAACTTCACAAGCAACAATGAAACACAGTTTACAACACGAGACTAACCTGGTAATCTCAACACTAAGTAACACCTCCTATTACTTAAATCCGAGACTAAGCAGATGTTACACTGCCCACTGTGCTAATCATGACTGATTAATATAGACTTTGAGTATAAGACACAAAGTTAATCCTAACTATGTTCTTACAAAGATTCACACAAAGATGAAACGTTTCTATCACAAATGAAAAAATACCTACAATTAATATACGCACAAATACAAGCTATCAAAATAGAAAATGAAGAAGGAAGCTCGAATGCAAATATCACATTGCTTGCAATTTTGAGGCTTGATTTTCTCTCTTTGAATGAATAAATGTTTTGTTGTTTGAGTATTGAATATAGCAACCATGAAAAGCTATTATCCGATGTATAAAAAAGTACGCTCATTCTGATTAGTCTAGGACACTAGCATATCACCAACGCACTGAAGTGACAGCTTGCCATCTATAGAGCATTATGACCTGTAAGAACATACTCTGTAGAGGACCGGGTCCATACACTTGTGAGGAGATCATCAAAACTTTAAAAGTAGTAGTACTTATCAGAAGGCCATCGGCAAATATTGACAAAGGAGCTGGAAGCGGCGAGCCTACGATTAAACAAGAGACCTCTTCAGATATACTTCAAGAAGAAAAAGATTGGTGGAATTATGTGAAGTATTTGTTGGTGTGGGGTACTAGTGCAAGACACTCCCCCAGCATTGTGGCCTTGCGCAAATGCTTGAGGATGAAGAGGTGTACATATTGTTAAGAAAAAAGAGGGGGAATATGGATGAGGTAAAGGGCAGTTGAAATCACATTCTAATGCTCCTTCTCATATATCTGAAAGTGAAAAGAAGGCTTCATTGAAGTCTTGATTGAGCCAGATAGTGGAGATGCTAGTTCTATATGCCGATCTGGAATGATACATGTGCCAGGTATTACTATTGAAGAATAAGCTATACAATGAGAATAGCTAGAGGTTTTTCAACTTTATGAAATGAAACCTATTTATCAGAAGATTTCAGTGTTGTATTCTATATTTGATCATGTTACACTCTAGAGTAAGTAAAATATCTGGGGACATGTTTTTTCCTCCAGATAATATTCATTATTGTTCATTTGTGAAATGTGAGATAAAAAGTTTTGGTCTTAGACCCTAAAAGTGTCTAGGCGATAAAAGAAAATGTGTATAAACTCCATACCATTTACTTCGCAGTAATAGCAAGAAACATAACAATCAAACCAGGAAAGAGGGTAATAAGAAGATGCCCAAATATAACGCCAAACAGGGAGTCGTTTGGCCATAACATTTTTATTCACTTTTTTCCGTTTAACCATGAAACTTTCTTTTCCGTTTAACCATGAAATTTCCAAATACACTATAAGCAACCAAAACCCTGCTTTCACTTTTTACACTTCCAAATTACCAAATATTATTTGCAAAAACTATAACCAAACATAACTCCAACAACAATCCAATGTTATCCAAAAGTGGGATATGGGGAGGGCAAGTTTATGCAGACCTTACTCCTACTAAACAAAATGATTCCGAGACATTATCTATCATTCAATTTTTTCTAACATTGCAATAGAAAGATGCCTCTTTTTTTAGGGCATCTCCAACCATAAACTCTATTTTACTCTCCAAATATAGAGTTCTCTATTTTTGCAGACAACCAACTCCAACCAAATTTTTTATTTTACTCTCTAAAAAAGATTTTTTTTTCTCTCCTCAACGTTATATTATTATTTCTATTTCATCCTTAATTTCTTATTTCATAATATAAATCTTTTCTTTTTTTCTGAAATAATTACTTTATATAATTTTCATGTGATATAAAATTTTAATTTTTTCAAATTTTCATTTAATATAAATTTATATTTTCTTGAAAATTTCTAAAAAACATAAATTGCATGAAAATATTATATAATATACAATTAATGAACAAATTCAAATAAAAGTGAAATACAATTACATAAACACTCAACTTTCAAAATTATTACGTTGCTCTCATAAATGTTCTATTAATGCATTCCGGAGTTCAAAATGACTATATTTTTCCTTAATTTCTTATGCCTAGCTAAAAAAGTTTCAAACCGGAGATTTTCATCTACCATCATATCCTAATTTTTTTCTAATAGTGCTAAATTTGGAAACAACCTACCGGATTACTAAATTATTGTTGAGATAAAGTAATTACTATGTTATGCATTGTATTCTATTTTATCTTGTATTTAAATTATTGTGTTGTGTATTCTATTTTAAAATTAAATTTTTCATCTTATCTTTTTAATTTTGTGCATTCTTTGTAGTGAATAATAATAAAATGAAATTATATTATTGACGAAAATTAGAAAAAAAATGAAAATATTTTAGTTGGGGATGAAAGTAGTATATATTAAATAATTTATTTTTTTAAAATATTATATTACATTTAAATAATTATGAATATTAGATATTTAATTAATGACATTATATGTACAATAATATGTTAATTAGAAAATAATAGAAATAATAATAAAATATTGAAAAGTGAAATAGAGAGTGTGAATAGTATATTATTCAATTCTCTAAAAATGAAGAATAGAGTCTAAAATTAAGAGGGGTTGGAGTGTTCATTCTCTATAAATAGAGATGGGTTGGAGATGATCTTAACATTCTTGTCTGTAAAGGGGAAAACATCACTGCTAGAGTTGTTGGGTTATGGTTATGATATTACCTAAGTACCTAGGGTCTGTATCAAGATCAGATCACTACAATTTATTTTAATCTAACAAAGAAAAACCCTAGAATAACTTCATATGATGAACCAAAAATTGAATTTTGATGTTCCATAACAAATAAAAACCCTAGAATTCGAGAATTGAACATAATTCCATAGCAGTTAGATCAAAAAGTTATATTTTTTTTAGCGATTAAAAACAGGATGATAGATAGCAGAAGAACACAAGATACTCACAAAATTGTGAAATTTGCAGCCTTCATTCCATTGGTGAGCTTCAGTGAATTCTGTTGGTCAATATTACTCATCACATTATCCTCTCACATATGACTATTTCCATAAATGAATTGTTAATAGTCCCCAATATTTATATAGGATGGTTTTGACATTATTGAAGTGATACTTAAATATTGAGGGTTCGATAACTATATTTAAGTTTCTAAATTTGATACAAGTTCATTCATAATAGAATAAAGGAAAACCAACTCTTTCATTTTCTTTCTTATACCGAACGTCTACAAAACAAAAATCATTTAAAAGAAAGTACAAAATGTTGAGTGCATATAAACTCTTGCATGTTTGTGACTGGAAATTTTCTTTTTATCCTTTTTCTTCTCTTGAATCCTTCAATTGAAAGAAAACCAAGTACTCTATTTCAATTTCTGATGAACATTTGAAGTCATATGTCAATACAACTAAATGTCAAACTTGCAGAACCAACAAACCTTTAATTTTCACCCCTCACAATTTTCCAACGACACTTCCTCTTCTATCATATTAGTATTTTCTTGTCTCTCTTGAAGCCATCTTAAGCACAACGTTATAAATGGGTGATATTCATCCATTTTTGTCCGAACTTGAGGCAAAGAACCTGAAATATAAATAGATAGAACTTCTTTGATTGAGGAAAGATATTTCGAATTAAATTTACAATGTTTATTTTTGAATTTTTGGCGTAAGTTTTATATTATTGTTTTTCATATTTTTCTTTCTTTAATTAGTAAATTACTCATTTTCGGGAATGGTCGGGAAAAAAAAACTTATTTAAATTGTTGAATTTAAGGTTACTATATTTATTTGTGAATTTTTGGCGTTAATTTTATATTATTATTTTTCATACTTTTTATTAATCAATTACTCATTTTCGGGATTTACCTAAAAAATTAAAGTTTATAAAAAATTGTTGAATTGAAGGTTACTATATTTATTTGTGAATATTTGACATTAATTTTATATTTTTTCATATTTTTCCTATTTTTTATTAATCGATTACTCATTCTCGAGATTTACTAAAAAAATAAAAATGAAACAAAATTATTGAAAAGGATCGGGTAATTTATTTTAAAGGGGATTGATTTATGGGTCGATTAAGGTGTTTATGGGTCCGAATTTTTTAATTTTTCATATTTTTCCTATTTTTTATTGATCAATTACTCATTCTCGAGATTTACTGAAAAAATAAAAATTAAACAAAATTATTGAAAATGAATCGGGTAATTTATTTAAAAGGGGATTGATTTATTGGTCGATTAAGGTGTTTATGGGTCCTAATTTTTTAGGGGGATAATTGATCCATTTTCATTTTAATATAAATGTCATGTGCTAAGGTCAAAATGACATGGCAATGGAAATGAGCTGGATATGTCCAGCAGACCCACTAACGTCTACAAGGGCATATATGAGCGAAAGGTTAGACGGCGAGGGTACAGATGAATCAAACTTTAAACGGGGTATAACTAGACCTTTTCAAATAGTGTAGGGGCATATATGACCCTTTCCCCTTTTTATTTTTGTGCCTCAAATTTCAACTACAATATCATTATCAAACCGCAAACATTAATTTGATCAATAACCAAAAATTTTGACAAACCCTTTTTTTTTTTTTCCAAGTTCAAGAATGGCAGGTTTCAAATTCTTTCCCAATTTTTAAATTTCAGTAATTACTAAAGATTTAATATGAGCTTAGTGCTTGAATTTCACTTTTGAAACTAAATCAATCTTTGAAACTACTCAACGCCTCCAATTCCTTTACCAGTAACAATACTAATTGTCTTTTTTTCTATTTGGATTTGATTGAATGTATTATATTTTGGAATTAAGAAAAAGAACAAAAAGGAAGAAAATTAAATGTGAAATTTCACATGGCAGCGTGTGTATTTCATTGTTTATCAATAATTTAGTTCTTTATACAATGTCAATTCTTAGAATGATATTTATTTCATTTTAAAAAGTTTTTAGGATCGAAAGGTAATATAATTTTCGTAAAAATAAAGTTTACAATCATAAATTAAGGTGTGTTGTACAACCCTAAGGGGTCATATGTCAAAATAGAGTTTATCGCGTGTAGTCCGTTGAACCTTTGAAGTTCTACAACTCTGATCGAGGTATGTTGTCATTCTATTTCTTGGATTGAATCTTTGTTACACACATCTAATAGCACTTCAACTTTGGAATATAATTTCCTTTGTGCTGGATAAAGTTTTTATCTTGATTTAGTTTGTTTATCTTGATGATTTTCATTAGTTTCTGTCACTTTACATTAGAGAGAGTTCTTAATGCATACAGTAGCTCAAAATCCTGGCATCAAATCCACACCTAAAACTAGATATATAGCAAGTGAGAAGTAGTATATGGAGAGTAAAATGAAGCTATTTTCATTAGTTTCTGTCACTTTACATTTGAGAGAGTTCTTAATGCATATAGTAGCTCAAAATCCTGGCATTAAATCCACACCTAAAACTAGATATATAGCAAGTGAGAAGTAGTATATGGAGAGTAAAATGAAGCTATTTTCATTAGTTTCTGTCACTTTACATTAGAGAGAGTTCTTAATGCATATAATAGCTAAAAATCCTGACATTAAATCCACACCAAAAACTAGATAGCAAGTGAGAAGTAGTAGATGGAGAGTAAAACGAAGCTATTTTCATTAGTTTGAGAGCAATTTTGGTCATGTTGATCAGCGATCTAAATAACTCATGTATGTGGAAATATGTTTAAGTTTGGAGGTATCCAAAAAATAGGTAAATGTAAGCTATTTCGAATTAATTTGGTACAAAATTGATAACAGATTTGGAATATAATTTTTAATAAATTTAGACATGAATAGATCTGTATTAGCTAGCTAACAATAGGGTTCAAAATGTCAGTAGCAACATTACAATTTACACGTAATTAAGTTATAATTATTGTTGTTGTCTTCTTGTCTTAATGGCTAATAACATCTGCACCACTTCCTTCATCTCTGGCCTATTTTGTGGCTTTACATCCCAACATTTCTTCATTATATCTGACAATGCTGTTGGACAACTTTTTGGTATCTCAGGCCTTCGATACTGAAATTTACATACAAAACAGCTCGATCCTTAGTTAATTAGTACATCAAAATTTGACAATTAAGTAAGCAATTAGGAAAGTACCTTGTAAATTTGATGTGAGATTTTACTATGAGAAATGTGTTGAGGGTATGGATGTAAACAAGCATACATTTCCCACAAGCAAATTGCAAAGCTGTAGACATCACATTTATGATCATATGACGAATCGCTCAAAACCTCAGGAGCCATATAACCCATAGTTCCACTTGTTCCAACCATCATAGGAGAATAAAACTTACTAGAGATTCCGAAATCAATTATCTTCACTCTTCCAGTTTTGTCAACAAGTAAATTTTTAGTCTTCACATCTCTATGAACAATCTTGTTGGAATGAATGTAATTCAACCCTTTAGCAACATCCAATGCAAGTTGTATAGTTGTATCCAAAGGCAATTTCTTCTTCAATATTGTATGTTTGGAAAGATAGGATTGAAGAGTACCTCCACCAACATATTCCACAACTATGCAACAATATCCATTTGTACTTAGTACATTTGCACATTTTTCACATTTTATTTTAATCTTTGACACATTCTTCTTCTTTATAGCTCCAATGAACTGCACAAAATTAATATATTTCAGCTAATTTGCAAATAAGCAAATAAGAAAATTAATTATGTAGATATATATACTACCTCAGCAATATTGGAGTGTTGAAGATTGCACCAAATAGAAACTTCTTGCATGAATACCTCTTCCATCTGCTTTTTTTCTATTGAATTCTTCTTTCCATCTCTCAAATCAAATATTTTAACTGAAATTCATCATGTGTATTAATTAAAATTTTGATAAATACATATTACTTTTTGAACCTCTAAGTTTCCCATGATAACATGGTAAAATTACAATATTCAAGAAACATAATAATCACTATATAGTCATTCTAATAACAATATTTCTAAGAAACCTAACACTAATAAAATTTTACTATAATCATTCTAACAACAATATTCAAGAAAAATAACCGTCCATATATATATATATATATATATATATATATATATATATATATATATATATATATATATAGTTTTCAAGAAACGTAACCCTAATATATACTCATAATTTTACTATAATCATTCTTACAACAATATTCAAGAAACGTAACCCTGATATATATAGTTTTCAAGAAACGTAACTCCAATATATAAAGTTTTACTATATTCATTCTAATAAACAATAATATTCAAAATTAATGTACAAAACTATATTCAGTTTAACAACAATATTCAAGAAACGCGTTAAAAACAAATTAGAAAGTATATGTATAAACATTAATGGAAAAATAGTAATTAATTAATTATACCTGCGACTTGTTTGTCGTCGTAAATGCCTTTATAAACTGCCCCATAACCTCCAAAATCAATTAAGTGTCCGACAGTAAGTTTTGAAGGATCAAGTTCCCAGTCTTGTTTCTTCTTCTTCATGTTAGCAGCTTCCACGCACCTAATTTTATTCATTGTAGTTTTGATTACTTTTTCAAACAAATTTTAGGGAAGGGACGTGTATATATATTACTATGATTTATTTCCTATTAGGAAAGGAATTATTAATTACTATAAACGCTTTTGTGGAATTCAAATTCCTATTAGGAAAGGGATTATTAATTAATTTAATTACTATAGATAAAAGTTTTTGTTGAATTCAAATTCCTATTAGGAAAGGGATTATTAATTACTAAGATAAAATTTTTTGTTGAATTCAAATTATGATAGGGTTAGTTAGTTGTATTCAAATTATAATATGATTAGTTAGTTATGATAAGTTATCAGTTATAATAAGAACCATTATGTTAACTATTTGATTTGTTGTATTTAAAATAACATATTTTAAGAACAATTTAATTGTGTACTTTCTTTATTTATTTTTTGTATAACAACTCATTAAAAATTCAAAATCGATGGAACTCATTTAAAGAGCCATCAACGATGATTTGATCCCAAACTTTTTTTTCTAGATCACTAGCTATAAAAATATAATTAATGGTCTCTTGCTTGGTTTCCCCTCAACATGGGCAATTAAATCCCAAATTAGTTTGAAATGTAAGAGTCGAGGCATCAATAGAAATTATTGTACACAAATAAATCACTTTAACGTGCAGACTTGGTTCAATTTACTCAAGAGTCACCTATTATTATGCGTCCAGATATTTCAACAATTATTACACAAGAAAACTTATATAGAAGTGCATGGAAGCATCACACCTATTGGAAAGTGAATAAGTCCGAACTTCAAGTTTTGCAAAAGGTTTTTTTCAAATGACATAATAAACACCAATCAAAGCAACATAATCATATTGCTGGAATGATGGACAAAGAAAGTTGTCAAACTAAGAGATATGGTTTGATCTCTGAGGCAAGATAGAGATTATAGGAACCTTTAGTTATCCGCCTCAGCTCCCTACACAACGTAATGAAGTCTCCCCATTTCATGTGGCACCTTCTTATAAAACTAAGGATCTGTAACATGGACACCCCCTCCAAATAAAACCATTTTCTTTGAAAATTCGACGATAGCTACCAAGCTTTATTTCTTCTAACCATGAACCTACATCCTGGCAAAACAAGAGCAGTAACAGAATGTCAGTCATTGTTCATTCTCTCGTGGACGTATTTTATTCCTCAACCTCGTGTTCTTTCATCTCCTTCAAGTAAGTAATACCATAATCAAACGGATAGAGGTCAGAGCACACATGATTATAAGAATTGAGGCTATTACAAATTACAACTATCTCACTTAAGAATATCATGCTCCATCTTGCACCTAAGGGTGTGGCTTAAAGGACAATGGAATAAGTGATAACCATCTAACCTTGATGCCTAATTCTCAAAAATCGTTGAATTTAGAGAGCCAACTAAATTTTTTAAAAAGATTTTTTTATAAATTTTAAATTGTTAATTATTATAATTTATCATATTTTTATTTGTTTTAGGCCTAATATATGTTTCTCTCTGTCTCAATTGCATGATGTATATGAAATTCACAGAGTCAATTAAAATTTTAAAATATCTTAAGTTGTTAATTATTACGCTTTATGTTAGTGTGGCATTTTAATATATTATAAAGAATATTAATTGCATAGTCACTAATGTCTCTGGCCGTTTGGTTGACTTGTTCATATGCTATAGAAGTAATGACAATTACTTCTGGATTAGAGCATTACCCCATTTTGGAGTTACTGCATAGCATTACTCCATTTTGTGTTACTGCATATGTTACAATTATTTTCTTGAATGTCACCAACGGTTGGCTTTCATCTTTCAGCCAACAGAACTTTTGTAACTTCTCATTTTTCTTTTTTTATTCCTCCATTATATCTTGTAACATATGTAACTCCTTAGACCATTATTTTCACTATTTATTACACCATTATCTTCTTATTCGTTGCTAGGAAGACTTCTTCTACTATAAATAGTGGTGATCTTCATTTGGTTTGAACACACAACACATAACAGAAAGTATAGAGTGATAAAGTTTGTCAAAAAAAGAGAGTTCTTATTAGTTGAAGGGAGGTGTTCTTTTTGTGGAGCGTTAGACTCAACTCTTGTCCAGAGTTGTTGAGTTTCTTTTGTGAATAGGATGCTGTGTAACACCCCAAAAAAAAATTTTTGAGCTAAGACTCGAACCGTTCATCGTAGTGAGGGAGATTTTACCAAGGAATTAAAATTTCTTAAGTATTAAGTCAGGTCACTAGATGTAGCACCAAGAGTTCCAAAAAGAATTTAATTGGAAATAGCAAAATCTGAAATTTTGCAAGTTAAACTAGGTATGAGTTTTGGGTCAACTTCAAACGATCATAACTCCTAGCACATTATGAGTTAGGTGTGCTACAAGATACCATAGGATATATCTTGAATTATATTTCCAAAAACATCGAGTTTGCTAAATTTTGAGTTCGGATGAGTGAGATATGATCTTTTGAAGTTAGGCTATCTAGTTAAGGAAAGTTAGCCGAAAATAGTGAGGGGTATTTTGGTCTTTTCCTTACCCAATCAGATTTAATTCATTTTTAGTAATACTTTAGGGGACTAATACTTTTGGGTTCAGTTTTAAAATCCTAATATACAGCTTGGTTTTTAGTTGAGAGTTCAAGAAGAGACAAGAAAAGAAAAGAGGAGAAAAGAGGCAAGGATGAAGGCGTTCATCGACGTTCTTGAGTTTAGTTGCGAATTTTCGCCATGGGTCTAATCCCTAAGAGGTATGTAAGCTTCCATAGTGTTGGGTTAGTTCACCCACACGCCAATCATGTAATTTTTCAGCGAAATCTCATGCTTAAAGTTTAAAGATTTAGTTCTTGATGAGTTCTTGGTAGGTGTTCTTGAGGTTCATTCTAAATCTTGTTGTGTTGAGTTTTTGATGAATTATTGGGATTAAATTGAGTAATTTAGTGTTGTTTCCAGTAGATTAGAGTGTAATTAAGTTAAGTAATCGAATTCAAGTGATTGGGGAAGAAACAGTTCGATTTTAAGCGATTTAGGGTGAGAAAACGAGCAAAAGTGCTTAGCAGAATTTTCTGGGTTGGGGTCTGGCGCGGCGCGCCTGCTAGAACGCCCCAAACCCTTCTATGTCCTACAGGGGCCGGCGCCCCGTGCCACCCATAGCCCTAAGGTCACCTGGCCCCTTCATTTGCCCCCGATCGCTCCGTTTGAGCTTATTTAAAGTGTATTTTCACTCATTTTAATCCTAAACACTTTAAACTACTTCTAAACACTTATAAATCATTCATAACATGAATCATAACCTTGAAACAATAATTCAAATTCAAGGTTCAAGATTAAGTTTTGAGAGTTCTTCCGAACTTTTTGAGAGAGTCCCTTCGAGTTCTTTTGAGGAGTCTTCCACAACTTCTAGTAACTTGTTTCAAGACTCAAGCAAGTGAGTATAAGAGTGAAGAGTATGTAATCATGAGTCAAAAGTATCACCTAGATCCTTCATATCATGAACCATAACTCTTGAAGTCATCATTCACATTATTCATATTCAAGAGAGAGTTAAGAGTAAAGTTCAAGAAAGACTTTGAGTCCAATTGTGAATCCTTTGAGATCAACTACTAAGTTTAAGCTAAGATTTGAGGAAGTAAGTAAGAGAATGAGAAGATTTGTATACATGAGTTTCATACATTGAGTATCATTGAGAGGAGTAGTATCTTCAAATTCTAAGTCTTGACTATTGAGTTTCTTATTCCTTTTGAGTTTATATTTCTAATTATGAAACTATTACATGTCACCCATGAAGTCCTTGAGTTGAATTGTTCATGCCATAATTTCGTATGAATCCTATAAGTCGAACAATCTTGAGATAAGAAGTGTCTTTGAGTCCTTGAGTTGAGTAGTTCATGCTCATAATTCCGCATGAACCCTCCAAGTTGAAAATTATGAAATAATCCATAAATATGAGATCATGTACCTTGAATACATACTTCAATTCAAGGAAAGTTAAAAGTCCAGTTTAGAAGATAAGAGCAAGTCAAAGTAAAGTTTCTAAAGTTTTCTAAAGTCTTTCACAAACGTTTTCACTTTGTTTTAAAGACTTAAAGTTCAAGTCAAGAAAGAGTAAATAGTTGAGTTAAATTTTCAAAAGCTATAAGGAACTAAGTATTTTCTAAGAGTTAAGTTTCAAGTTAAGTAAATAGTAAGAGTTGAGTTCATTTCTCTAAAGTTATAAGGGGGACTAAGTATTCCCTAAAGGTTGATAAATGTTTCACATTTAAGTTAAAAGGGAACTAAGAAGTTCCAAAAGAGTTTTGAACTAAAGAGGGGAACATTGATTCCAAGAGAAGCTTTTAAAGCTAAAGGGTTCAGTAAATTATCTCAACCCAAAGGAAGGAAGTTTTATCACAAGTATGAGCTAAAGCAAGTTTAGGGAGTAGTATTGAGCACCGATGTGGGGATGAGAGTTCAGATAACCCAAGTCCCCACGTAAACCATGTAGTCATCATGGGTATTAACGTGTCATACTTTTTACATGATCACGTGAGTTTAGTCAGTGGATCCACTAGGTTGAGGATGTTCTATGCGACGGAAAGTATAGGAAAGTTCTGGCAGCGTGGGTAAGACGTTGTATTACCACTTAGGCTCATAGTGATGGTTGTCGGTTAGAGAAACTCCCACAGTATAAATTACATGGTTCCTCAAGGGGTCTGCTTAGTGTGAATGGAGGTATGGAACTTCATTCATGCATTGCACGAGTAGACTTTGAAAGGGAGCATGGTAAGTATTTTATGATATTATTATCTTGAGTTAACATCATGTTTTTAAACAGTTTTTCTTTACATTGCACTTTATATTGAAATGAGTTCAGTTAAGTATCATGAGTTGACTATTTTGAGTTGAGTACTTTAAGTTGAGTATCTTGAGTTGATCTGTACTTCATTGAGTCAAATATCATATCTTTGAAGTTGAGTATCTAATCTTTGAGTTGAATATCTGATATTTGAGTTGAGTATCTTATTCTTGATTTGAGTTGAGTTGAAAAGAGGTAAGTATGTTTCCTTTTCATCAAGTTCAAGTCTATGTTTTATGCTTTAGAATTCCCCTTACATGCTCGTACATTCCACGTACTGAGTAATTTGGCCTGCATCTTTTGATAATGCAGACACATGTATTCAGAATCATCAACAAGAGCTTCGTTGATACATTTCAGAGTTCGAGTTAGCCATGGTGAGCCTCCTTGTTTTCGAAAGATTCCATTTACTTTTTGGTTTAGTCAGGATGTCGTGGGTCTTTTTCCGACTTCCATCATTATCAGTTAAAGTCTTCATAGATAGTCGTTGAGGTGTATTAATAATTTATTTTATTAAATATTTTAAAGACTAAAGTTGTCTATTTTATGGCGAGTTTAATATATTATTTTCATTTAAAGTTGTTCATTTGAGTTAAAAGCTTTGTAAAGTTTAAATTAATAAATTTTGTTTCAGTTTTAAGCTTTTGTATGCTTAAGTTAGTCTTCCGCTTGTAGTCAGCCAGTATGAGGGTTCGCTTGGGAACTAGCAATGGTCTTCGAGTGCTGGCCACATCCAGGGTGTAGGCTCCTGGCGTGACATGTTGTATCCTGGAGGGGACAAGTCAAAGAGTACTACTGCTGGACCAGTGAAAATATTTGCTGCAGTGGGCTTGAATCTACTTAAAGAGAGCGAGATATTCACGCCTCAGTCTGAAGAGATTTATTTTCTTCATTTTATTTTTAATTGTAATCTTGTAATTTTTGTTATCTTGTAAGTTTTCACTAACAATTTTAAGGAGATTCAACATGGCTACAATTTAAAAAACCACGGATATCAAGATGGGAGACCTTAACAAGCCATTTCGGTTAAATGGTAATCATTTTAAGAGATAAAAGGGTAAAGTACTTTTCTACTTAAGTCTTCTTAAAATTTCTTATGTGTTAACTGAGAAGAATCCGAATAAAGTAGACATCACCTCTATGAATGATGATGAAACTATTTTTCATCTAGAGAAAGTGGAAAAGTACAATGGTGATTCCTATAAATGTTGGTATTATATTCATAATTGTCTATCTTATAATTTTTATGATTATTATGGTAGAACTTACGTTAGTGCAAAGAAAATTTGGAAGGCATAGCATAGTAAGTAAGACACCGAAGAGGCTAACTATGCGGCTAGTAGATTTTTTCTTTTCCAAATGGTGGACAATAAATCGGTGGTAGACCAAGCTCAAGACTTTATCATGATTGTTGTAGAGCTTAGGTCCGAAGAGGTTTAAATTGGAGATAACCTTATTGTTTGTGGCATAGAAGATAAACTTCCACCTTCTTGGAAGGAATTTCAAAAAACTATGCGCCACAAACAAAAGGAAACCTTTCTTGAAACCTTGATAATGAAAATCCGCATGGAAGAAGAAGCAAGGGGCCAAGATGCACTTTTACAAACAGAAGAGAACAACATCACATCGAATGTAAATTTAATTACTTCGAATAATGCTACTCCTGAAACTCACAAAAATACTTCTTTAAAGCCTAAGAAGAAAAAATTCAAGAAAAATAATGTTAGACCTCTCAAGAAAAATAATGGTGAAAATCACCAAGCACAAAATCAACAAGTTCAAGAAAAGGGACCATGTTTTGTTTGTGGCAAGAGTGGGCATGTTGGTCGATTTAGAAAGTTGAGGAAATGTGATCCTAACCCTCAGGCAAACGTTATCAAAAATCTTTTGTAGCGGTGATTATCGACATAAACATGGTTGAGAATGTTGATGGATGGTGGGCTGATTCTGGTGCAAACCGTTATGTCTGTTATGACAAAGACTAGGTTAAAAAATATACTCATTTTTAGGAGCCCAAAACCGTCATGCTTGGTGATGCTCACACTACTCAAATGCTTGGGAAGGTATATGTCGAATTGTGTTTTACTTTTGGAAGGGTATTAACTTTGAAAGATATAATTTATACTCCTATGAGAAAAAAATTATTGTCTAGTTTTCTTCTTAAGAAAGCATGCTTTAAACAGATTATTGAATCTGATCAATATGTAATAGTGAAGAAGAGTATTTTTGTGGGTAAGGGGTATGCATGTGATGTGATGTTTAAGTTGAATGTTGAGATGAATAAAACTTCTACTTCTGTTTATATGCTTTCTTCTACTAATTTTTAGCATGCTCGTTTATGTCATATTAATGATCGTTATGTTGGAATCATAAGTAGTTTAGGATTAATCCCAATGGTTAAAAAGAATGTTGAAAAGTGTGAGGCATAATTGATTTATGGATCGGATTAGGTGTTTATGGGTCCGAATTGTTTAGGGGCATAATTGATCCCTTTTCATTTTAATATAAATGTTATGTGCTAAGGTCAAAATGACATGATTATGAAAAATGAGCTGGATATATCTAGCACACCATCTAACATCTACAGGGGCATTAGGCATATATGGGCGAAAGGTTAGACGGTGAGGGTACAGATAAACCAAACTTTAAAAAGGGTATAACTAGACCAAACTTTAAACGGCGAGAAAATAAATTGGATGCTCCGGGCGCTAGATCCATGAGCTAATACACACAAAAAATAGAGGAATTTGGGTGATTCTTAATATGAGCTTGTAAAAGCAGAAATAGACATAAAAAAAATGGTACACGTATACGTGAAGGTTCATCATCTCATTACATAGGTCCTTATAAAGTTTTTTTGAGAAAAAAAGTTTTTGGTGCTCCAGACGCCGTATTCATGGTCTAATAAACACGAAAAATAAGAGAATTTGGGTGATTCTTAAAAAGGGCTTGTAAATGCGGAAATGGGCGTTAAAAAATATTGTGAGTATACGTGAAGATTCTCCAACTCATTAAAGACGACTTCATAAAGTTTTTTTAGGAAACAAATTGAGTATTTGGGCACCTGATCCATGGGATAATATATACGAAAATTTGGAAAATTCGGGCGATTCTTACAAAAGGGCTTGTAAATATGAAAATGAGCGTTAAAAATGGTGTGTGTGTATATGTGAAGGTTGTCCAACTTATTACGGAGTTCCTCATAAAGTTTTGATAGAAAAACAATTTGGGTGCTCCGAGCGCCATATTAATTGTAACACTTTGAAAATCCAAGACGTATCGTAAAGCCTAACCTAGGTGTCATGAGTTATAAGTAATATTTTTAAGTCCATTTAAATAAATTTAGGTCATTTAGGAAGTTTAAGAACCAAAATGTCCAAGAACGTCCATGAGGTGCGGAAGTTGGTTTAAAGGGGTACTAGTGTGCCTCAGCCTATTTGACTAGCTTTTAGGAATCGTAAATTTATGAAAAATGGTGAAAGGGTAGCTAATAGGTGTTAAAGTTGTTTCATGATCGAAACGTCCGGGTACGACTCCCCATGGACCAACCAAGGGTCCTTGAGGAGGACCCCTGCAGGTTGAGGCAACACTGCCTGAGCATTGTGCAATCGACGCAACAGACTACGGTCCGTGTGTGGACTGACGGGGCTTCGATGCCACCGTCGTCCCACTCTTAGCCAATTGGAGGAAGCACCTCTCCTGCACAGTCTCTGAACTCACCTACAGAGTGCGAGAAGGAGGGGGGGCAGTCCGTCGACTCACAGACGGCCCGTTGGCGGGGTTCGGTGGGGTTCCGTCTGTGAGGGTCTTCAGTTCCCTACACATTTTTAATTAAGTTTATTTAATTAGTTAAGTGGATTAGTGGTTAGTTAGGGATTAATGGGAGACTAATTAACTAATTTAACTCCCATATAAAGACCCCAACCCCAATTAATCTAATTATAACTCTCAATACAAACTCTCTTCCTTCTCTCTTCTTTCTCTCTCTACTTCAACTCACCATTGAAGACTAGCAAGGAGAAGGGTTTAGGGGCTGGAAAGGGACGAATTCACCATCAATTCTTCATCAAACATTAAGTTATGGGATATAATTCACCTTTGAGACTCTTTCCTCAAAGGGTTTCTTCAAAATGGATTCCAAAAGTTGAGTTTTCATGTGGATTTCAATCAATTACGAAATTGAAGTTATGAATTGAGTTGTTGATGATTTCGTTAGGTTATATTGAGTATATTAACATGTATTTTAACTTGATTATGGTAATTATTGATGGTTTGGTCTAAATTGAAGAACATGATCCTCAATCCCTAACCCTAGGTTGTGATCTTGGTCTATATTGTATTGTGATCATTCAATTGACTTGGTTATTGATTAGATTACTATCCTATGGTGTTATTATGAATAAATTAAGATGAATTATAGGTCAATCATGCTAGTTCTTGAGATGTGATTTAGGTTATGAAGTATACTGTGAAATTGGCCTATGTATCTTGTCTTAAGCTATAATCTAGTGTCGAATTGTGTTATAGAGATGCAATTGGACTTTTTATCTTATTGGTTATCATTGTGTCATGATGTTACTCCCCTAATCGGGTTGAGTTATGTGTTGATGGTAAGACCTTGGCCATGAATTGTGAAGAAGACTTAGTAAGTCTTAGAATCTCTATCTTTACTTCCAATTGTGATTAATTGTGGTTAAGTCATGATGCTATATTGGAGTAAGCCTTGTATTAGGATTGATAGGATGGTATGATGTTTAATTGAAATGTCTTGAATATGTTGTGAGGTTGATTAAGGTGCACCTGTTATAAGGATGGTGATTACTATCAATGTGCATTATTATGATATCATGTTAATGTGTTAACCTCACTTGTATTAATTGTAATGAAAGGACTTATACTCAAACAATTCTTATTGAGCTATTGATGATGATGATTATACAAGGGGTAGACTCTATGACCTAAACTAAGCTATGATTGATAAGGCTTAAAGACATTTCAAAAAGGGACTCTAGCTTAGCACCGAGTGAACTAGATTGAGGAGTGTCCCTTCCCACATAGGGAAGGTAGGAGCAATAAATTACTCTTGAGATTGGAGACTATAATGCATGAAGCATAAAGAGGGTCCCAACTATATCTCCTAGTTCTTGAACTATGTTGCCCCCATAGAAATACTAGCTAGTGGATCCACGTAGTTGCTATGTTTCATATTTTTGTACTACCTTGGCAAGTAGTCCACCTTCTTTCGGTGTAGGGTTTATGACACCGTATTCCACACTAGCTCATGTGGTCTATGTTGTTAGGGCAAGATGTTTCCAAAAGGTAAAATGAATTAAAGGACTTGAACTCTAACTAGGATAACATAAGGGGTCTAGCTTAGTCTAGGTAGGGGTATGGGACTCTACCTAAGCATTGCACTAGTTAGCCTTGAGGGGAGTCTTAGGAGGATGTTCTTATATATGCTTACGTTATGATGATATATGACGTGTACATGATGAACTTGCACATTGTTGATACTATATGTTGAATAGTTCACTCATGAGTATGTATTGGGTTATGTTGTTAAAATAAGATGGAAAGTATGTTTAATGTTATGTTATGTGAAGTTGGACATTGGTTATGGTTTCTTGTTGGGTCTACTTGATTGAGTAAGGTTATGGGGCTTTGCTTGGTCATTGCACTTGTTGACTTGATAAGGATTCATGAGTAGTTGTATTGCTTATTATGATATGGTTAACTTTTCGTCATGCTTGTGATGTTATTCCTTGATGATAGGGTTGCAGTAAATCATGGGTTCAAGTATGTTGGGATACATATTACTTGTTTGTGTTAGTAAGCATGTTTGGTTGATTGGTATGACTTGCTTGGTTATGCATGAGACTTCTAAACTTGTAAAATGTCATGTTTTGACTAAAAGTCCCTTTTTAGCATGTTTTGACATTATATGTGCATATGGTCTCATACTTAGTACATGTGGAGTACTAACCCCATTTTCTTCCCTTTTCCCAAACATTTTAACATCCTTTCGTTTAAGGCTCATTCGGGATGACTTGAAGAAGGCTTGGATATTCTCTATCATCCAAGTGGGTAGGTCCTCACTTTCCGAGGGCGATGCCAATATCTTGCCTATGAAGTCTCTTATTCTTCTAAGACTTTTATGTTCATTCCACTTTCATTGTGTACGACTTGTATAAGCCTATATGTATCTTCTTTACATTGATGTAGGGCTATGCCCCAAATTTCTATGATCTTTAGATGGTATGAGATTGAGACAATTATTAAGACTATGTTCTATTTTACTTATATATGTGTGTGCAATAAAAGTAGAAGGCTGTGTAACCTTCCTATACGAAGGGTCTATGTATACTCGATACAACTATATTATGTGTATGTAGAGGTCTATGTAAACCTTCAAGTAGATGTAATGAAAAGTTTTAAATTTTTCCGCAATTTCAACCTATGAATGTATTGACATGAGACTAAGAGGCTAGTCTTAGTCTTTAGAGAGAACGACGACGTCGGTTACCTCTAGGCGGTAAACCAGGATGTGACTTGGTATCAGAGCATGAGGTTGAATATCATCGAGTTATGTCTCTCTCTCTACCACGTCTATATAGGTTTGTATTCATAATTGTGAAGCGCGCCACACTTATGAATATGAATCTATGTGATGCTTAGGAATCGCTCTCTTTCTTGGAAATCTTATATCGTGCCATTAGAGTATACGTATGGTGTGCTTTTGCATCTAATCCTAGTGTTGTGCTTATAGGAAGAATGAACACTCGAAGGAACGCGGCTCAGAGACTGGAAGAGAAAATTGCCAATGCGGGAGCTCCTCCCCATGGTGATCAAGTTCCTCCACTCGAAGAAGATGCTAACATGGAGCATGCACCGGTCAATCCTCCTCCTTTGACGGATGAGAATATAAGGACCGCTCTTCTCCAAATGTCCCAAGCTATCACTACTCAAGCACAAGCGGCCACGGCTCAAGCAAGCTATGACGGCCCAAGCAAAACTGGGAGGTTGTGCCCCGTCCTCATCAACAAGTCACTATTATGGCTTCCCATCTAAGAGCCTTCACTCGAATGAACCCTCCTAATTTCTACGGGTCTGAGTTTGAGGAAGACCCCTAAGAATTCATCGATGAAGTCTATAAGATACTTTTGGCTATGGGATTGTCCACAAGTGAAAAGGACGAGTTGGCCACTTATCAACTCAAGGACGTGGCTTAAGCATGGTTTGTGCAATGGAGGGATAATAAGCCCTTGAGAGGTGGTCCTTTGACTTGAGAGATCTTTAAGAAGCCTTTTATTGATTGGTTCTTTCCTAGGGAAATAAGGGAGGCCAAAGTGGTGGAGTTCATAAACCTTCGCCAAGGAGGTATGAGTGTTCATGAATACTCTTTGAAATTCACTAAATTGTCAAAATATGCTCCTTCTTTGGTTTCCGATCTAAGAGATGAAATGAGTCATTTTGTGACGGGGATGTCGGATGATTTGCAAGAGGAGTGTCATTCGGCTATGTTACATGACAACATGAACATTTCTCGTCTTATGCTGCATGCCAAGCATGTGGAAGAGGCAAGGGCTAGGAGGAAGAGTAATGATGCTAAGAGGGCAAGATCTTTTGATGGAGGTTCTTCAAAGAATAAGCTTGAGATACAAGACAAGCCTAGATTTAAGAAACGGGTTTCAAGTCACGTCCCTTCCAAGTTCCCAAAGGCTAGTGGTGATAGGGTGTCTAACCCTAAGTTCAAGAAGGGGAAAGATACTAAGTCACCAACCGAGAAGCCAACTTGTGGAAAGTATGGCAAGAAGCAATATGGTGATTGCCTTAAGGAGACGGATAATTGCTTTGGTTGTGGTAAAAGTGGGCATAAGGTTAGGGATTGCCCAAATGTGAGGGGTCAAGACAAGGGTAGTGGTTAAGCTCAAGCAAGTGGTTCTAGTGATGCTCCAAAGAAGAACCGCTTCTATGCTCTCCACTCTAGGGGTGAGCAAGAGACTTCTCCCGACATGGTGACCGGTATGTTGAAAGTCTTCTCTATTGATGCTTATGACTTACTTGATCCTGGTGCTACTTTATCCTTCGTTACTCCTCTAGTAGCCAAAAATTTTGATATTTTACCCAATGTTTTGCATGAACCTTTTATAGTGTCTACTTCGGTGGGTGAGTCGGTTGTGGCATAAAGAGTGTACAAAAATTGTCCTATAATGTTGCCCAATAGAGTTTCTTATGTTGATCTAGTAGAACTTGATATGTATGATTTTGATATCATATTGGGCATGGATTGGTTGCATGAATACTTTGCCTCTATTGATTGTAGGACAAGAGTAGTGAGGTTTAACTTCCCAAATGAACCCGTTGTTGAGTGGAAAGGGGGAAATTCTATTCCTAGAGGTCGTATCATATCTTGTCTAAAAGCATGCAAAATGATCTCAAAGGGTTGTCTATATCACATAGTAAGAGTCCAAGATTTGGACTCCGAAATTCTTCCCATTGAGTAGGTACCCGTAGTGAGTGAGTTTCTGTAGGTCTTTCCTAATGACCTTCCCGGTATTCCTCCCGAACCGGAAATTGATTTTGGTATCGATTTGCTACCGGATACAAATCACATTTCAATTCCTCCTTATCGAATGGCTCTGGCCGAATTGAAGGAGTTGAAGGCCCAACTCAAGGATTTACTAGATAAGGGTTTTATAAGGCCTAGTATTTCTCCATGGGGTGCTCCGGTGTTATTTGTAAAAAAGAAAGATGGGTCCTTGAGAATGTGTATAGAGTACCTCCAACTCAACAAGGTCACCATTAAGAATAAGTACCCTCTCCCTCGGATTGACGACTTGTTTGATAAACTTCAAGGGGCGAGCTGCTTTTCAAAAATTGACTTGAGATCGGGGTATCACCAACTTAGGGTGAGAGGTGAGGATGTACCAAAGATGGCATTCTGAACTATATATAGTCATTATAAGTTCTTAGTAATGTCTTTTGGTATCACTAATGCTCCGGCGGCGTTTATGGACCTAATGAATAGGGTGTTTTGAAATTACCTAGATGCATTTGTTATCGTCTTCATTGACGACATTTTGGTATATTCAACAAAATGAGAGTGATCATATGGGTCATTTGAGAGTAGTATTGCAAACCCTTAAGGAACATCAATTGTTTGCCAAATATAGCAAGTGTGAGTTTTGGTTGAGTTCGGTGGCATTTCTTGGGCACATCATCTCTAGCGAGGGAGTTGAGGTAGACCCAAGGAAAACAGAGGCGGTGAAAAATTGGCCTAGACCATTGACTCCAACCGACATTACGAGTTTCTTGGGTTTAGCGGGTTATTATCGGAGGTTTGTGGATGGTTTTGTGTCCATTGCATCTACCTTGACTACTTTGACCCAAAAGTGTAAGAAATTTTAGTGGTCGGAGGCATGTGAGAAAATTTTTCAATTGTTGAAAGATAGGCTCACTTTCGCTCAGGTGTTGACCTTACCGGAGGGTACAAAGGGTTTTGTTGTATATTGTGACGCATCCCGAGTGGGTTTGGGGTGTGTGCTTATGCAACATGGGAAAGTGATAGCCTATGCCTCTAGGCAACTTAAGGTACATGAGCGAAACTATCCAACTCATGACCTTGAGTTAGCAGCCATGGTGTTTGCTTTGAAAATATGGAGGCATTACTTGTATGGGGTTCATGTTGATGTCTTTACCGACCATAAGAGTCTCCAATATGTGTTTACCCAAAAAGATTTGAATCTCTGGCAAAGGAGGTGGTTAGAGTTATTGAAAGATTATTATATGAGTGTCCTATATCACCCTGACAAGGCTAATGTGGTAGCGGATGCCCTAAGTCGTATGACTATGGGTAGTGTATCCAACGTTGATGAAGCCAAGAAAGACCTAGCGAAGGAAGTTCATAGGTTGGCTAGGTTGGGGGTGAGGTTGGAAGGTTCTCCGAATGGGGGTGCTATAGTCCATCATAACTCCGAGTCATATTTAATGGTTGAGGTGAAGTCCAAACAACACCTTGATCAACCATTAATAGAGTTGAAAGAATCGGTTCTCGGTAAGTTAAATGAATCATTCGCCTTAGGGGGGGATGGTGTGTTAAGGTACCAAGGGAGATTGTGTGTTCCCGATGTAGATGGGTTGAGGGACCGGATCCTTGAAGAAACCCATGGGTCCCACTACTCCATTCATCCGGGTTCAACAAAAATGTACCACGACCTGTGAGAAATATATTGGTGGGAAGGTTTGAAGAGGGACATAGCAGAGTTTGTCGCTAAGTGTCCAAATTGCCAACAAGTAAAGGCCGAACATCAAAAGTCGGGCAGCTTACTACAAGAGATCCAAATTCATACTTGGAAGTGGGAAGATATCAATATGGACTTTGAGGTGGGTTTACCTCGGACTCAAAGGTCATATGATTCTATATGGGTGGTTGTGGATAGGTTGACTAAGTCCGCTCGCTTTATTCCCGTCAAGTCTACTTACTCGGCGGAAGATTATGGTAGGATCTTCATAGATGAGATTGTGTGTTGCCATGGTATTCTGTTATCCATCATATCGGATCGGGGTGCACAATTCACATCTAGGTTTTGGAGGTCGTTCCAAAAAGGGTTGGGTACTAAGGTGAAGTTGAGTACCGCTTTTCATCCCCAAACGGATGGTCAAGCGGAACGCACTATTCAAACCCTTGAGGATATGCTTCGGGCTTGCATTATTGATTTTAAAGGGAATTGGGATAAGCATTTGCCTTTGGTGGAGTTTGCTTATAATAATAGTTTTCATTCATCCATCTCCATGGCTCCCTACGAAGCCTTGTATGGTAGGAGGTGTAGGTCTCCTATAGGGTGGTTTGAAGTGGGTGAGCCTTCGCTTCTTGGTCCCGATTTGATCTATAAGACCTTAGAGAAGGTTCATATCATAAGGAACCGGTTGAAAACAGCCTATAATAGGCAAAAGTCTTATGCCGATCATAGGAGAAGGGATTTGGAGTTTGAAAAGGGTGATAAGGTGTATTTGAAAATTTCACCAATGAATGGGGTGGTTAGATTTGGCAAGAAATGGAAATTGAGTCCTTGTTATGTGGGTCTCTATGAAATTTTGCAAAGGGTTGGTAAGGTGGCCTATGAATTGGAACTCCCTAGTGAATTGGCTTAGGTTCATTCGATTTTCCATGTTTCTATGTTGAAGAAGTGTATCGGTGATCCTGAGTCCATTCTTCCTATTTAGGGTCTTGGTGTCAAGTATAACCTCTCTTGTGAGGAAGTTCCGGTTCAAATTCTTGATAGGCAAGTCAAGAAGTTGAGGAACAAAGAGGTAGTTTTCGTAAAAGTGTTATGGAAAAATCACCTAGTTGAGGGTGCAACATGGGAGGCCGAGGCCGACATGAAGTCCCGTTACCCTCATTTTTTTGATAATGAGGTTAGTCATTCTTGTTAATAATATAAATATGACTAAGAATTGAAGTTTCTTGATTTTTGGGTAAAGTTTTGCAAATATGCATTTTTGAATACTTCACAGTGAAGTTACAATGAATAATGCCTTTAAACTTGAAATTTTGTTTTGCTTGTTTTGAGTTATGTTGTGCATTTTGATATGGTAAGTCTTTATGAAATTATATGTAGCATATTGATAAGTTGAACTTTGTGCTGATTGACTCATGTAATGTATGTTGAGCTCATGTGTATTGTGAGAAGGAAATACCTCAATGAAGTAATGTTGGAGTCTTATATTTGGTAATTGAAGTTTTGCATTGCCTTGATTGAAATAATATGATTTATGTTGATTTAATATTGTTGATTTGGTTAGGATGCTAGTCTTGAGTCTATTCCTTCCTTTAAAAGAGTTTTAGTGTCATTCGGGGACGAATGTTCCTAAGGGGGGGATAATGTAACACTTTGAAAATCCAAGATGTGTCGTAAAGCCTAACATAGGTGTCATGAGGTCTAAGTACCTATTTTTAAGTCCATTTTAATGAATTTAGGTCATTTAGGAAGTTTAAGAACCACAATGTCCAAGAACGTCCATGACGTCCGGAAGTTGGTTCAAAGGGGTACTAGTGTGCCTTAGCCTATTTGACTAGCTTTTAGGAGTCGGAAATTTATGAAAAATGGTGAAAGGGTAACTAATAGGTGTTAAAGTTATTTCATGGTCAAAACGTCCGTGTACGACTCCCCAAGGACCAACCAAGGGTCCTTGAGGAGGACCCCTACAGGTTGAGGCAACACTGTGTGAGCAGTGTGCAATCGATGCAATAGACAACGGTCCGTGTGTGGACTGACGGGGCGTCTATGCCGCCGTCGTCCCACACTTAGACAATTGGAGGAAGCCGCTCGCCTGCACAGTCTCTGAACTCACCGGAGTGCAGGACGGATGGGGGGGGGGAGTCCGTCGACTCACAAACGTCCCGTTGGCGGGGTTCGGCGGGTTTCCGTCTGTGAGGGTCTTGAGTTCCCTGCACATTTTTAATTAATTTTATTTAATTAGTTAAGTGGATTGGTGGTTAGTTAGGGATTAAAGGGAGATTAATTAACTAATTTAACTCTCATATAAAGGCCCCAACCCCAATTAATCTAATTACAACTCCCAATACAAACTCTCTTCCTTCTCTCTTCTTTCTCTCTCTACTTAAACTCACCATTGAAGACTAGCAAGGAGAAGGGTTTGGGGGATGGAAAGGGACGAATTCACCATCAATTCTTCATCAAACATTAAGTTATGGGATCTAATTCACCTTTGAGACTTCCTCAAAGGGTTCCTTCAAAATGGATTTCAAAAGTTGAGTTTTCATGTGGGTTTCATTCAATTACGAAATTAAAGTAATGAATTGAGTTGTTGATGATTTAGTTAGGTTATATTGAGTAGATTAACATGTATTTTAACTTGATTATGGTAATTGTTGATGGTTTGGTCTAAATTGAAGAACATGATTCTCAATCCCTAACCCTAGGTTGTGATCTTGGTCTATATTGTATTGTGATCATTCAGTTGACTTGGTTATTGATTAGATTACTATCCTATGGTGTTATTATGAATAAATTAAGATGAATTATAGGTCGATCATGCTAGTTCTTGAGATGTGATTTAGGTTATGAAGTATATGATGAAATTGGCCTATGTATCTTGTCGTAAGCTATGATCTAGTGTTGAATTGTGTTATAGAGATGCAATTGGCCTTGTTATCTTATTGTTTATCATTGTTTCATGATGTTACTCCCCTAATCGGGTTGAGTTATGTGTTGATGGTAAGACCTTGGTCATTAATTGTGAAGAAGACTTGGTAAGTCTTAGAATCTCTATCTTTACTTCCAATTGTGATTAATTGTGGTTAAGTCATGATGCTACATTGGAGTAAGCCTTGTATTAGGATTGATAGGATGGTATGATGTTTAATTGAAATGTCTTGAATATGTCGTGAGGTTGATTAAGGTGCATGTGTTATAAGGATGGTGATGACTATCAATGTGCATTATTATGATATGAGATTTTAATGTGTTAACCTCACTTGTATTAATTGTAATGAAAGGACTTATACTCAAAAAATTCTTATTGAGCTATTGATGATGATGATTATACAAGGGGTAGACTCTATGACCTAAACTAAGCTATGATTGATAAGGTTTAAAGACATTTCAAAAAGGGACTCTAGCTTAGCACCGAGTGAACTAGATTGAGGAGTGTCCCTTCCCACATAGGAAAGGTAGGAGCACTAAATTACTCTTGAGATTGGAGACTATAATGCATGGAGCATAAAGAGGGTCCCAACTATATCTCCTAGTTCTTGAACTATGTTGCCCCCATAGGAATACTAGCTAGTGGATCCACGTAGTTGCTATGTTTCATATTTTGGTACTACCTTGGCAAGTAGTCCACCTTCTTTCGATGTAGGATTTTATGACACCGGATTCCACACTAGCTCATGTGGTCTATGTCGGTTAGGGCAAGATATTTCCAAAAGGTAAAATGAATTAAAGGACTTGAACTCTAACTAGGATAACCTAAGGGGTCTAGCTTAGTCTAGGTAGGGGTATGGGATACTACCTAAGCATTGCACTAGTTAGACTTGAGGGGAGTCTTAGGAGGATGTTCTTATATATGCTTATGTTATGATGATATATGACATGTACATGATGAACTTGCACATTGTTGATACTATATGTTTATTAGTTCACTCATGAGTATGTATTGGGTTATGTTGTTAAAATAAGATGGAAAGTATGTTTAATGTTATGTTATGTGAAGTTGGACATTGGTTATGGTTTTTTGTTGGGTCTACTTGATTGAGCAAGGTTATGGGGCTTTGCTTGGTCATTGCACTTGTTGACTTGATAAGGATTCATGAGTAGTTGTCTTGCTTATTATGATATGGTTAACTCTTAGTCATACTTGTGATGTTACTTTATGATAGGGTTGTAGTAAATCATGGGTTCAAGTATGTTGGGATACATATTACTTGTTTGAGTTAGTAAGCATGTTTGGTTGATTGGTATGACTTGCTTGGTTATGCATGAGACTTTTAAATTGTAAAATGGCATGTTTTGACTAAAAGTCCCTTTTTAGCATGTTTTGACATTATATGTACATATAGTCTCATACTTAGTACATGTCGAGTACTAACCCCATTTTCTTTCCTTTTCTCAAACATTTTAGGTTCCGATCACTGAAGGCTCATTCGGGACGACTTGAAGAAGGCTTCGATATTCTCTATCATCCATGTGGTTAGGTCTTCACTTTCCGAGGGCGATGCCGATATCTTGCCTATGAAGTCTCTTGTTTTTCTAAGACTTTTATGTTCATTCCACTTTCATTGTGTACGACTTGTATAAGCCTATATGTGGCTTCTTTACATTGATGTAGGGCTATGTCCAAATTGGTATGATCTTTAGATGGTATGAGATTGAGACAATTCTTAAGACTATGTTCTTTTTTTCTTATATATGTGTGTGCAATAAAATTAGAAGGCTATGTAACCTTCCTATGCGAAGGTCTATGTATACTCGATACGACTATATTATGTGTATGTAGAGGTGTATGTAAACCTCCAAGTAGATGTAATGAAAAGTTTTAAATTTTTCCGCAATTTCAACTTATGAATGTAATGACAAGAGACTAAGAGGCTAGGATTAGTCCTTAGAGAGGACGACGACGACGGTTACATCTAGGGGGTAAACCCGGATGTGACATTAATGGGCTAATATACACGAAAAATCAGAGAATTTTGATGATTCTTAAAAATGGGTTTGTAAATGCGGAAATGGACATTAAAAATGGTGTAAGTATATGTGAAGGTTAACCAACTCATCACGGAGGTCCTCATAAAGTTTATCGAGAAGAAATTTTGGGTGCTCCGGGCGCCAGATACATGGGATAATACACACGCAAAATTAGAAAATTTGGGCGATTCTTAGAAAGGTCTTGTAAATGCGGAAATGAGCGTTATAAATTGTGTGAGTATATATGAAGGTTCCCCAACTCATTATGGAGGTCCTCATAATGTTTTTTGAGTAAAAAAGTTTGGGATATCCGGGCGCCAATCCATAGGTACTAAAGACGTCTATCCATTGATATATAGAACTACTCTACAGTTGACTAAATCCTCTTCAACTGGTGGTGTGTGAAAAGATCCTTATGCTTTGGTGGATCATCTTTTTTCACTTATATATTTTGTCTTGACCTTTAGACAATCATATTTTCATAATAGTGCTCCATATCTTGTACGGAGAAAATCAGGTCGAAATCCATCAAATGTGATCAAAATTTCATCGCTAAAAAAATCGACAAAAACAGATACAAACAACCCACAATCCTTATGAGATGCAGTAGATACATTATAAAGTTTAATCAAACATAAAATTAAAAAAAAAAAGAGTGATATAATACTTATAGGATATCGTTTTATTGTTGAGCAATGCATTGAACAAATTCAACATCGAAAGGGTGTTGTGGTTTCAAAAGGGTGACAGTTTTCTTATAAAATTATCATATAATTTTTATACATCACAAAAGAGTAATTATGGTGCATTTCATAATTTGATAGATTAAAAATAAAAGGGAAAATTCATAAGTATCCCCCTAGCCTATGACTGAAATTTCAAAGACACATTTAAACTTAACTAGAGTTCTATTACCCCCATAAACTCATTGTATTCGCATTTTTGTGCACCTTTTGTGCTGATGTGGTAGCTTCAACCACCCAAGTTTGTTGTGTTTGTGCACACTCGCCCGCCATATGTGTAAAAAACAATTATCAAAAAAATATTTGAAAAATAAAATTAAAAAATTAAAAAAAAAACATTTATTAATTTTTTAAAATACTTAGTAATTTTTTTAAAAAATAAATTATTAATTTTTTTTATAAAAAAATATTCTTATTTTTTTATCTTGTATTTAAATTAAGTTAATACACATTTTTTACCTTGTATGGAAACTTTTTTTTTTACTTACATTAATTTTTTTTTCTTTTGTTTTTCTATTGAGTTTATTTTCTTTGTCTTCTGTTTTGATTTGATTCAAATTTCTTGTATTTAAAATAAGTTAATTTTGAACAGATATCAAAATAAGTGAAGAAAGTCAAATAATACACAAAAATATTAAAACATTAAAATTAAAGGACACTTTTAAATTATTTTTTTTTATGTACACACAATTTATTAAAAATAATTAAAAGTGAAAAGATTATAAATTGATTGAAAAAAATTTAAAGTGAAAAGAAATTAAAATAAAGATTTTACAAAGAAAGAAACAAAAATAATTAAATATATATAAGTTTTATTATCAATAAATATGTGTACTAACTAATTATAAAGTTATCAATTAAAATTGGACATGTGTCCAATTGGTGCACACATCACTTGCCTTCAAGAGAGTGTGAACACTCTCTATGACATATCAGTGTTTGTGATGTATATATTCCATTTTAAATTAGTTTAGGGGGTAATAGGACTCTAGTTAAGTTTACATGTGTCTCTAAAATTTCGGTAATAGTCTAGGGGTACTTATGCATTTTTCCAAAATAAAATATATGTATCAAGTACTTCTATATTCAACATTATAACTTCTACAACTACACAAATTTAAATCATGATACATTGCACCATTACTGTAAGTAATGTATCAAAACATTTAAAAACACTAAACAAATTTAGATTAATAAAAACAAAAAAAATACATAGAAAATTCATACCTTCGGTAGCGTAGGTCAGGAAACTACAAATCTAATTTTTCTCCCCCCATTTTGGGGTTTTTTTCTACATGAACTTTAGATACAAAGTATGTTGTATATGATACAAAATTCCGTGATAAAATAATCAATTAAATTATTTTTATTTATTTATTTATTGTCTTCATAAATATTAGTTTATCTTTCATTATATTTACATTTGTTCACATTTATTAGAGTAAGAATAAAGATAAAATGTATAGTAACTAATATTATTTTAATTTTTTTAAATAAGAAATATTAAGAGCTAATTAATTTTAGTAAACGTGACAAGTAAAATAGATCAGAAGGAGTACTATAATAACTAACATTGTCTTCTTTAAAAAAAAAAATCTAAAGATGCTTTGGATATTTGAATATATCGTAAATATATATTTATTTATAATAAGAAGTAACTAAGTAATATTTTGCTTTCAAAATAAATTGTTTTGAAATCACTTTTAGTAATTTAATTAAGAACAAATGTATGTGTCACACAGTAATGGTGAAAGAAATTGTTTTAAAATTATTTTTTAATACAAGTATTGATGATAAAATCTTAACGTGTCAATTAATTTAAGTAAGTGAAACCTAATGTAAGCTTTCAAAATAGTTGGGAATTTTTTTATTATTCGAAATAAATTGAATCATTCAAAGTTTAAGATAAATGTTTAAGTTTTTTCTTCATATTTTTTCTTTCCCTTAAATAAGTTTGAAATTTTCTAAAAAATAAATTGTATTATTTATAAATTTATATTTATAATTTTACAAAAGATAATAGTAAAAAGTATAGTTTAAATTGTGTCTTAAAATATTTTTTTAGTAGATACATATTACCTTACAAATTCAATTAATATTAAATAAGGACAAAAAAATTTTATTTGTTATAGAAAAGAACAAAATGTATTTGTGAAGTCTCTGGGTCTCTTTTTCACTTTATAAAGGGATTAAGTAAAATATCGGAAGTTGTGAAGTTGATGTCAAAACCATTGACGACAATACTAATAAGCTCAACTTTTAATGAAAAAGAAAAAAAGAACTACTTTTTCAACTTAAGCTGTTCTAAACAAAATAAAGAGTCAATTTTCTAAGTGGTAATCTAAGTTCAGAGAATTGTCTTAAAATATTATTTATATTTTATTTAGGATCAAAATAATATTTAACTATCACTATTTTTCTCCAAATATACTTGATACTTTAAAATAATCACTCTCTCCTAATTGTCATGATATGTCATTTAAGTCTTTTTTTAATAATAGACTAATTTAATTCATTGAAGTTATTTAACTAAAATAATGATCATATTATGTTTACTTTATTTTTAATCTATTAAGAATAAATTTTCTTACTTAAAGTTTTTTATCAAAATTAAACTTTTTGTTTTTTATGTTATGAAGAATACATTTTTAAAATGTACTATAATTTTATTAATTTTTAATACTTATAAACACATACATTCAAAAAAAAAATTATATACAAATCACTCACTAACGCTAATTTACATCAATTAATCATAAGTTGTATAATAAATCAATAATATCAAAGGTCAATTAACTATTACAATAATATTAATTGTGTTGTAAATTATGTATGTTTATGGGCCATAATATGACACTTAAATGTCTTCAAAAGAAGACAAGTGTCCTTACACTTGGCAAACCTCATTCCATGCATCTTGACACTTGTCAAGATGGAAAGCAACTTGTTGGCCTATAAATATGTATGTTAACATTGAAAGAAATGGTACAAAAAATTTCATTCTCCCTAGTTTCTATCTCCACTTTACTTCTTCTATATTATCATTTTAATTTATAACACGTTATCAGTACGAAGCTCTAATTTCTTTCAAATATATTAGAATATGGAAATTTCTCAATCTTCAGTTGGATCCAAAATCAATCATGATGATATATGTCTTATAGATAGTGCCACAACACATACAATTTTAAAAGATAAGAAATATTTCTCTTACTTAATTATGAAAGAAGCTAATGTGAATACAATATCTGGTAGTACAAAATTAATAGAAGGCTCCGAAAAAGCTAACTTAGTACTTATCGGAGGAACAAATTTAATAATCAATGAAACATTATATTGTAGTAAGTCTCAAAGAAACTTATTAAGTTTCAAAGACATTCGTCAAAATAACTATCATATTGAGACTACAAGTGATTAAAATAATGAATATCTTTATATTACTACAATTATGTCGGGTAAAAAGTTTGTACTTGAAAAGTTACCCGCTCTTTCATCTGGCTTATATTACACAAGTATTAGAATGGCTGAAACACATGCCATAGTAAACAAAATGTTTACTAAATTAAATGATTTTATTATTTGGCATGATCGGTTGGGCCATCTCGATTCTAATATGATGCGCAAAATAATAAAGAGTCACATGGACACTCTTTGAAGAACCATAAAATTCTTCAATTTAAGTAATTCTCTTGTGTTGCATGTTCTCAAGGCAAATTGATTACTAGACCATCAGTAATCAAAGTGGGAATTGAATCTCCAGCATTTCTGGAACGTATACAGGGTGATATATGTGGGCCCATTCACCCATCATGTGGACCATTTAAATATTATATGGTTTTAATAGATGCATCTACAAGATGGTCACATGTGTGCTTATTATCAACACACAATATGGCGTTTGCAAGGTTACTTGCTCAAATAATAAAGTTAAGAGCACAATTTCCAGATTATACAATTAAGAAAATTCGTCTTGATAATGCTGGTGAATTTACATCCCAAGATTTTAATGATTATTGTATATCAACTGGATAACAGTTGAGCATCCAGTTGCTCATGTTCATATTCAAAATGGTCTAGCGGAATCATTGATTAAACGTCATCAATTAATTGCTAGATCAATGCTTATGAGAACAAAACTTCCCATTTCATTATGGGGTCATGCTATTTTACATGCAGCAAGTCTTGTACGGATCAGACCGACAAGTTATCATAAAATCTTTCCATTACAATTGACTTTTGGTCACGAGCCGAACATTTCCCATCTAAGAATATTTGAATGTGCGGTATATGTTCCAATTGCTCCATCACAACGTACAAAGATGGATCCCCAAAGAAGGTTGGGGATATATGTTGGATATGAATCTCCTTCAATTATAAAATATTTGGAACCTATGACTGGAGATTTTTACAGCAAGATTTGATGATTGCCATTTCGATGAATAAATATACCCAGCATTAGGGGGAGAAAATATGCAGCTGAAAAAGAAAATAGATTGGAATGCATTATCACTATCTCATTTAGATCCTCGTACAAATAAATGTGAATAAGAGGTTCAAAAGATAATCCATTTGCAAAATATTGCAAATCAACTGCCAGATGCATTCACTGACCTATCAAGAGTTACTAAATCTCATATTCCAGCTGCTAATGCTCCAATTCGAGTTGACGTTCCGATAGAACAATTAATTAATACAAATGAGTTTAGACCACGCTTAAAACGTGATAGACCAATCGGTTCAAAAGATAAAAATCCTCGAAAAAGGAAAGGAGCTAATGATCAAGATGATCATAATGTGAAAAAACCTGCTCAAGAAGAGCAAAGAGACATAATAATTGATGAAACCTTGGAAGAGGTTCAGGCGCCCGAAAATAATGAAGAAATCTCAATAAACTATGTCTCATCAAGAAAAATATGGAATCAAAATGATATAATTGTCGATAAGAATTTTGCTTATAATGTTGCCATAGAAATAATGCAACAAAATGAGAATCTTGAACCAAAATTTGTCGAGGAATGTAGACAGAGAAATGATTGGCCAAAATGGAAAGATGCAATTCAAGTTGGGTTAGCTTTGCTTGAAAAACGCGAAGTTTTTGGACCGATAGTCCGAACACCTGAAGGTATAAATCCAGTGGGGTAGAAATGAGTTTTTGTGCGAAAACGAAATGAGAAAAATGAAGTCGTAAGATATAAGGCACGACTAGTAGCACAAGGATTTTCGCAAAGACCTGGTATTGATTATATGGAGACATATTCTCCTGTGATGGACGCAATCACGTTCAGATATCTTATAAATCTGGAAGTTCATGAAAAACTTGACATGCATCTGATGGATGTCGTTACAGCCTATTTATATGGCTCACTAGACAACGATATTTTTATGAAAATTTCTGAAGGATTAAAAATGCCTGAAGTATATAAAGATTCCCGGGAAAATTGTTCAATAAAACTTCGAAAAATTTTATATGGATTGAAACAATCAGGACGCATGTGGTATAATCGCCTTAGCGAATACCTATTAAAGAAAGGGTATAAGAATGACCCAATTTGTCCTTGTGTATTTATTAAAAGGTCGGGATCTGAATTTGTCATTATAGTTGTATATGTTGATGACTTGAATATCATTGGAACTCGCGAAGAGCTTTCAAAGGCAGTAGAATGTTGAAAAAGGAATTTGAAATGAAAGACCTTGGAAAGACAAAATTTTGTCTTGGTCTACAAATTGAATATTTTAAAAGTGGAGTATTTATTCATCAATCAACATATACTAAGAATATTTTAAAGAGATTTTACATGGATAAAGCACATCCATTAAGTACCCCAATGATTGTGAGATCACTTGATATTAATAAAGATCCATTTCGACCTCATGAGAATGACGAAGAACTTGTTGGTTCTGAAATACCATATCTTAGTGCAATTGGTGCATTGATGTACCTTGCTAGTAATTCTCGATCAGATATATCTTTTTCTGTAAATTTATTAGCTAGATTTAGTTCTTCCCCAACTCGAAGACACTGGAATGGTATTAAACATATATTTAGATACCTTCAAGGGACCATTGATATGGGATTATTTTATTCAAAAGATTCCAATTCACAATTAGTTGGCTATGCAGATGCAGGATATTTGTCTGACCCACATAAAGGTCGATCTCAGACAGGTTACTTATTTACATATGGTGGTACATCTATATCATGGCGTTCAACAAAACAGACTATGGTTGCTACTTCTTCAAATCATGCAGAGTTAATAGCCATACATGAAGCAAGTCGAGAATGCGTGTGGTTGAGATCAATAACTCGACACATCCAGGAAACATGTGGTCTTCCCTTAAAAGGAGACATCCCAACAACTTTATTTGAAGACAATGCTGCGTGTATAGCTCAACTAAGAGGGGGATACATCAAAGGAGATAGAAACATATTTCACCAAAATTCTTCTTTACTCACGATCTTCAAAAGAAGGGAGAAATAGATGTTCAACAAGTTCGTTCTAGTGATAATTTAGTAGATAGGTTCACCAAGGCATTATCAATTTCAATCTTTGAGAAATTGAGATACAAGATCGGAATGCGTCATCTTTGAGATATTAAGTAATGTGTTAATCAGGGGGAGATACGTGTTGCACTCTTTTCCCTTAACCAAGGTTATATCCCGCTGGATTTTCCTGGTAAGGTTTTTAATGAGGCAACAAATAATACGTATTACAAATAACTATGAATTTTTTTTTGACATAAACATCCAAGGGGGAGTGTTGTAAATTATGTATGTTTATGGGCCATATTATGACACTTAAATGTCTTCAAAAGAAGACAAGTGTCCTTACACTTGGCAAACCTCATTCCATGCATCTTGACACTTGTCAAGATGGAAAGCAACTTGTTGGCCTATAAATATGTATGTTAACATTGAAAGAAATGGTACAAAAAATTTCATTCTCCCTATTTTCTATCTCCACTTTACTTCTTCTATATTATCATTTTAATTTATAACAAATTGTATATTTTGCAATTCATGCTTCCGATATTATTATTTTTTTTGAAAAAAAGAAGAAGAAGAAAGTGAATAATATTATATTTTTTATCCATTAGAAATACTAAATACCTCAAAAGTCTCCTTAAATACTAGTCGATATGCCCTGTCATTAATAATCATTTAAAAAAAATAATAGACCTATTTAATTCATCAAACTTATGTCTCTAAATAAATATATAATTACATGAGAATTTATGAAGATTATAAGAAAAGTAATTTAAAAAGTCTAGTAACTTTATATATTGTCACCAAACAAAATTAAATGAAAAAATCTCTGTGTGCACTTATTACCTAATAATTTTAAAATTCCTAACTAAATTATTTGAAAATTTTAAACAAGATTTTTAATAAAAATATTTAGATAAATTTGTAAGGTTGACAAAATAATTGGTAAGAAAGAGAAGATTATTATTTAATTTTTTTAATTTTATTTTTAGTTTATTCTTTTATTCTATATTATATTATATTATAACTTTTTATACAATTAAACATCAGTAAATAAACTGATAATTAATTGAATTTACTTATTTAATTCATAGTATATATATTATATTATATGAGATTAATATACTGATAAATAAAGATCAAAATTTTATTTTCTATAAATATTATTCACTTACTGTTTTCTTTTAAAAATGATATTGTAAGTATATATGGATTTCAAAGCACCCAAATAATTATTTTTTAATAATTAATCGACCTTTAATATTATTGATTTATTATATAATTTATGATTAATTGAAGTAAATTAGCGTTCATGACTGATTTGTATATCAATATTTTTTGAATCTATGTGTTTATAAGTTTTTAAAATTGATGAGATTATAGTACGTTTTAAAAACGCATTCTGCATAACATAAAAAAATAAAAAGTTTAATTATGATAAAAGATTTTAAGTATGAAAATTTATTCTTAATAAATTAATTTAAAAAATTAAAAACAAGATGATCATTATTTTAGTTAAATGAGTTTAATGAATTAAATTAGTCTATTATTAAAAAAAGATTTTAATGTTATGTCATGTCAACTAGGAGAGAGTGATGCTTTTGAATTTTCAAGTATATTTGGAGGAAAATAGTGATAGTTGGGTGATATTTTGGTCCTAAATAAAACATAAATGATATTTTAAGGTAATTCTGTTAACTTGGATGACCATTTGGGAAATTGACTCCCAATAATTATTACAATTGTGATGGTAAAGTATATGTGGAATATCATTGAGATATATATTATTAACTATATATTTAGGTATATTATTTAGAATAAATTTTAGAAATAATAAACATAAAAATTATATTATGCTCTATAGCTGCAGTTTTGTTATACGCGATAGTTTGCTATAAAGATCTGATTTGTATAAATCACAATGATTTATATAAATCGCATCGATTTGTATAAAATGATCGTATATGTCTATTAAAATTGTGTTTGTATATCTATATGTTTTTGTGTTAGGCTAGAGTGACGAGTGAGATTATAAGAGAGAGGGAAAAGGCGAGAGAGAGGGCAGAGAGTTGAGAAAGGTGAATCATATATGTATATCGGTTAGATAATTGTAAATATATATATGTAAGTACTATGTATGTATATAGATCAATGATTGTATTTGTATATCTGTATAAAATTTAAATTTGTAGACAATTGGATCGAGTTAAAACATTTGTCTTTGTATATTAAATCTCTCTCTTACTTATACAAACACAGATTGCATATTGTATTTATATAATTTGTATTGATATTAAGCAAGAGAAAGAAAGACAAAACAGAACTGAGTGAGGGAGAAGAGAACGGGTTACACATGTAACTCCTTCTGTCTTCACCTATTGTAAAAATTAATGTTTAAATTTTTTACCACAACCTGTAAAGATTAAAACATTAATTTAACCAAGTTACACTTTGACTAAATAGGATTTATATCCCAAATCCTAGCAAATTTGGACCCTTTTACACTTTGTTTGGATGATTGTTACATATTATTTCATAATGTATTGTATTATATTATAGTATATTGTATTATTTAATAAATATAATATATTTTTCATATAGCATTGTATTATATTATACTATATCATATTTTATTGTGTTAGTGAATATCGGGTTTAGAAAGATTTTATCATTCTCTGTCATTTCATAATGTCAGATCCTTCATTTGAATGATAAACTTATAAGAAAAGTAGGATAGTGGATAGTTTCACGAAAACATAGAATAAAAGATGAAGAATAACTATTAATCATTAATCATATATTACTAAAATTGAGAAACTCCAAAAATGAAAAATTATATTACCATTTTACCCCTAGACTAAATTAAATATCTAATTTATATATTAGTAAATAATAATATTTTAATTATTATTTGAATTGTTAGTTATTTATTGTAAAAACAATGAAAGACTCATTATATTTATTTTAGGAAAAATCCCTTTGGCCAGAAAAGTTTGGTCATAATTTGGTGGTAAAATGATATGTTTATACTATAAACTAGTTTATTTTTGGACATTTTTCATCCTTTAGCTCAAATATTAAATATATTCTTCAATCATGTTTTCAACGCATTGAAAATGATTGATGAAATTAATTATTTATGATTTTATAATTAAACATTAAAAAGGAACCATAAAATCCACTAAAGAAAACATAAATTTTACCCACTCTTCTCTCTTGATTTTTCAAGATCTAAAAAAATAAATTAAAAATGTAAGTGTAGTAATAAAAACTATATAATAAAAAATAGTAAAAAATTGTATAATAAAAAAAAAGTAAAAAACTACATCGCTTTTTTAGTTTAAAAAATTCCTCCTTTTTACTTATTCTTTCTTTTGTTTATTCATTCTCCTTTTCTTTTTTCTTAATGGGCAAAATGTACAAGTACCCCTCTAGACTATGACCGAAATTTCAGAGACACACCTTAACTAAACTAAGGTCCTATTTCCCCCCTGAACTTATTTTTTTGGTAATTTTTTGCACCTTTTTGGCTTACATGGCATCCAAATATCTTCCACGCGCCTCAATTGCGTGAAGTCACGGAGTGTGCCACATAAGACAAAAGGTGCACAAAATTACCAAAAAAATAAGTTCAGAGGGGGGTAATAGGACCTTAGTTTAGATAAGGTGTGTCTTTGAAACTTCGGTCATAGTCTAGGGGGGTACTTGTGCATTTTCCCTTCTTAATGACAAAAAGAGAAAATTTAAAAATTATAAAAGAGGAGTAAAGTATAGATGATCTATTTTAGTTTATAATTTCTAATTTAGAAAAGATAAATTATATTTAAATTTTAATATTAAAATTTTATATCTATAACACTCAAAATTAAAATTATGAAATTAACCGAGTTGGCAAAATAATTACTCCTATTTATTTAAAGAAGTTGTTGTCACACATCAAATTTCTAGAAAGAAGTTAAATAATAAAAGTATATTTCATTTGATTATACTTAGAATGTATGTGAGCGAAATATGAAGAAAATTGAAACTACAATAATGTTTCTCCTATTATGTAATTGTCTTCATATCCTCGTTCGGATATGAATCGTATCATACACAAATAAAGACTCATTAAAATTAATATTTTTTTTATTTGAATACTAGAGACGACACATACAAATATTTTTTGATAAAAATGTTGATGGAGCTTCATTGAAAAATTATAATCACACAGAACAGATATAGAGAGTTCTTTATGATTTCAAAATAATTTTTTATAAAAAGAAATTGAAAGAAAAACATCTTCATAATTCTCCGATGATAATGATAACAAAAATTTGTTAATCATGAACTATCAAAGTTTCATAACATATATATTTTCCTTTATTAGTATTATTTGTTGTTTTATTAAAAAAAATGTTTGTTATGAAATGTTATGTTAAAATATTAAGTTTACATAGTTGTAGTCATAATATATTATTTTCCCCTAAAATTAATACTTTTTTAAAACTAATTATAAAATTTAAAATTAAGTAATTTTATTGTATTTATTACATAAATAAATTTAAATTACGTTTTACATAATTTCTTAAATATAATATAAAATAATTTAATAACAGTCAAAACTCAAAACACACTAGTTCATATGTATCAATCCTACCATATAAAGAACTGACCCCAACTCCTCCTAAGCTAGAAGTTATGGACGTTTAAAAATGACCAAAAACTCACTTTATAAACTTAGAAAATTTCCAGATTTTTCCCTTTATATTTAAAAAGTGATTATTTTAAGTTTCTTGGCTCATTCCTAGCTATTTCGAGTTACCAGATGTTACAATATCTCCCCCTTGGAAACATTCGTCCTCGAATGAGAACTCTTTAACTAAGCTAAGGGTAGTAACATCATTTCAGCACTCAACAAACAAAAGCAAGTAATAACATGCTTACACATAGTCTTATAGAGTGCTAAGAAGAGAATTTAGTACTTTGACCTGCATTCTCTCCGGATTCAAAGAGATGTGCGTATATCTTCTTCATATCCTCCTCAGTTTCCCAAGTCACTTCTTCAACGAATTGGTTACTCCAAAGGACCTTAACTGATGCAACTCCTTAGTTCTCAACTTGCGAACTTGACGATCTAAAATCTGGACCGAAATCTCTTCATAGGATAATCTATCCTTAATCTCAACATTCTCAGTTGGTACAATCAATGAAGGATCACCCAAGCACTTCTTCAACATAGAAATATGGAACACCGGATGAATCGCTGCTAATTTTTGGGGAAGTTCCAACTCATAAGCTACATTGCCAACTCTCTTGGAGATTCTGTAAGGACAAATATACCAGGGACTAAGTTTATCCTTCTTACCAAACCTCATAACACCCTTCATGGGTGAAACTCTCAGATACACCGAATCATCCAGTCCAAACTCTAACTGCTTTCTCCTAACATCTGTGTAGGACTTTTGGAGACTCTGTGCCATTTTCAACCTCTCTTGAATCACTTTCACCTTCTCCATGGCTTGGTGAACTAGATCTGGTCCTATAAACTCTGCTTCACCAACTTTGAACCACCCAATAGGATATCTGCATCTTCTCCCATAAAGAGATTCGTATGGAGCTATTTGGATGCTCGAATGGTAGCTATTGTTGTAAGCGAACTCAATGAGAGGTAAGTGATCATCCTAATTACCTTTGAAGTCAATCACACAATTTCTCAACATATCTTATAAAGTCTAGATAGTACGCTCTGCTTGTCCATCTATCTGAGGATGAAAAACAGTGCTTAAGTTCACCTTTAAACCCAAACATTTCTGGAAAGATTTCCAGAACTGTGCAGTAAATTGTGCACCTCTATCTGAAATAATGGAAAGCGGAACTCCATGAAGTCTTACCACTTCCTGAAGGTACAACTTAGCGTAATCCTCGTCCGAATAGGTAGTCTTTACCGATAAAAAATGGGCTGGCTTTGTCATTCTATCGACAATCACCCAAATAGAATCATGCTGCCTACGAGATCTTGGAAAGCCTGTGATAAAGTCGATATTAATCATCTCCCACTTTCATTTCAGAAGTTCTATATTCTGAGCCAAACATCCCGGCCTTTGGTGTTCTACTTTCACTTGTTGGCAGTTCGGGCACTTGGCTACAAACTTTGCAATGCCCTTGTTCATGCTTTCCCACCAATATACCCTCTCAAATCGTGGTACATATTTGTGGAACCCGGATGAATGAAATATCTGGAGTTATAAGCTTCCTCCGTGATCCTCTCTTGGAGTCCATCCACCCTAGGTACATACAACCTACCTTAATACTTAAGCACACCATCTCCCCCTTGTTCAAAAGCTAATACTCTTTGCTGATGAACATTTGCCTTTAAGTCAAGAAAAATAGGATCTTGGTCTTGATTCTCTTTCACTCTGACACTAATGATGACTCATCCCCATTGGTCACCACTATTCCTCCTTATGTGGAATCCATAAGTCTGATTTCTAGGCGTGCAAGTCTGTGCACATCTTTAACTAACTCCCTCTTTTCTTCTTCAACATGAGTGGCACTCCCCATGGATAATATGCTTAGAGCATCAACAACCACATTAGCCTTACGTGGGTGGTAAAGAATACTCATGTCATAATCCTTGAGTAATACTAACTACCTCCTTTTTCTGAGATTTAGCTCCTTCCGAGTGAACACATATTGGAGGCTCTTGTGATCAGTGAATATGTCAACATGAAAACCATACAAGTAGTGACACCATATCTTCAAAGAAAAAACTACTGCAGTCAATTCTAAGTCATGAGTCAGATAATTCTTCTCAAGAACCTTCAATTTTCTGGAGGAATAAGCTATAACCTTGCCATTCTGCATCAACACACAACCCAAACCAACTTTCGATACATCACAGTACACCACAAAACCTTGAGTACCCTCTGGTAAGGTCAAAAAGCGATAGTGAATCTCTTTTTCAATTCCTGAAAGCTTTTCTCACAAGCTTAGGACATTGAAACTAGATTGTATTTTGAGTTAGCTTGGTCAAAGGAGACGAGATAGATGAAGACCCTTCAACAAATCTCCTATAATAGCCATCCAAACCCAAGAAAATCCTTATATCTGTTGGAGATGTGGGTCTAGGACAACTATAAACTGCTTCTATCTTTTAGATATAAACTCTAATCCCATCACCATAAATCATGTGTCCAAAGAATACCACAAACTTAAGCCAAAACTCACACTTGGAGAACTTGGCGTATAACTCTTTATCTTTCAAAATCTGCAGAACTATCCTCAGTTTTGACTAGCATGATCTTCTTCATTCCTTGAATAAATTAGTATGTCATTAATGAGACGATGACAAACATATCTAAATAAGGTTTGAACACTCTGTTCATAAGATCCATGAATGTTGCAGGTGCATTCGTCAAACCAAAGGACATAACCAAAAACTCATATTGTCCATACCTTGTCCCAAAAGTTGTCTTTGGAATGTCACATTCCCTAACTTTCAACTGATGGTAGCCTGATCTGAGATCAATTTTCGAGAAGCAAGAAGCACCCTGAAGCTGGTAAAAAAGATCATCTATCCTTGTAAGAGGATACATATTCTTGATGGTTACCTTATTCAACTGGCGGTACTCTATACACATCCTAAGGGAACCATCTTTCTTTCTCACAAATAAGACTGGAGCACCCCAAGATGAGACACTTGGTTGAATAAACTCTTTGTCTAACAAATCTTTCAATTGTTCTTTTAGTTCTTTTTACACTGCTGGTACCATTTTGTATGGCGGAATAAAGATAGGACGAGTATCTGAAATGATGTCTATGCCAAAGTTTATTCTTTCTCAAGAGTGACTCCGGGTAGATCATCAGGAAAGACTTATGGGAATTCTTTTATCATAGGAACTGACTGAAAGGAAGGTACCTCAGCACTTGAGTCATTAAATCGGACTAAGTGATATATACACCCCTTTGAAACTAACTTTATCGCCTTAAGTTATGAAATGAAATGACCCTTAGGCACTTGTGAACTACTACTCCACTCTATGACTAACTCATTAGGAATCTGGAACTTGATAACTCAAAATCTACAATGTATTAACGCATAACAGGCATGAAGTTAATCCATACCTAGAATGACATCAAAATCTACCATGTCTAACTCTATTAGATCAGCCATGGTGTTCTTGTGATTGATGGAAATCAGACAATCACGAAAGACTCATTCCGCTAGAATAGACTCCCCAACAGGTGTAGAAACACAGAAGGCCTCACAAAGTTTTTCCGAAAGAATCACAAACTGATTTGCAACATAAGGAGTTACAAAAGATAAACTTACTCCTGGGTGTAACAAATCATACACATCAAAAGTAAAGACTTTGATCATACCCATGAAAACATCTGGAGAGTTCTCTTGCTCTTGGCGGCTAGTGATTGCATAAAGGCGGTTTGCCCCTCCGCCGGTACCAGAAGTGACTCCTCTAGGTGCAACCCTGTCTGGTGGAGCAACTTATGAAGATTGAGATCTATTGCCTAGATTTCCACCTCTCTACTTATTCTTAGGACACTCTTTCATGTAGTGTCCCTCTTGACCGCACTTGGATCAACTCGACTGGCCATCACGACACTTATCGGCGTGGTTTCTACCACACCTACCACATGCAGGATCCCAACTACCTCCTTGTGCCATACTATCTTGGGACTGGGGGATGTTCTAGCCTTGAAGTTCTGCGAATTCTGGCCATTATACTCATCTATGTTTCTGGGCGCAGAAGCACTAGCAAATTATGGTGCATGCCCCTTTGGTTTTTGAAATTTTGGTCGACTTGAACCACCCTTCTGTTGCCAGACTCATTCTCAGTCTTAGATTTCTTGTTCCTGTACTCCTCTCTATCTCTCAACTTCTCCTCCTCAACTTGTTGCACATAGACCATCAGCCTGGATATGTCCATGTCGCCTATCAACATTGCAACCCTGCCTTCTTTGCTTGAAGTACGACCCAAGCCAGCAACAAACAAGCTCAATTCTGTTCCTCATATCTTTAACCATCTGCGAAGCATAGAGAGACAGTTGGGGAACTTCAACCCATACTCATGAACACTCAAGGAGTCTTGTTTCAAAGTAAGGAACTCCCGTACTTTTGCTTCCTTCATTTTTCAGGGAAAGAAACGCCCCAAGAAGGCTTCTTCAAAGCAAGCCCAACTTGGATGTGGTGCATCCTCATCTCTGTTCTCCTTCCATTGATCGAACCAAGTCCTAGCCACATTCTTCAGTTGATATGTGGCTAGTTCAACTCTCTCTGCGTCTACCACATGTATCACATCGAAGACCTTCTTCAACTATTCCACAAAGTTTTTTGGATCCTCAGTAGTGCTCGAACTGGTGAAGCTGGGAGGATTCATTCTTAGGAACTCATGAATCCTTGAGGTGTCAGCCTCTTCCTGTTGAGCTCCTTTCTTTTGCCCGACTTGGTTGGTCACCGCTTGGCTTAATACCAGATAGCCTCACAAAATTCAGCGTTGGTGACTTCTCCTTGAGGTTTCACATTCGGTGAATTAGGTACCTCTGGCTCTTCGACGTTTCTTCTAGCTGGACGACGTCGTGCTGCTCTTCGTGGAGGCATGATGATATGAAACACGCGTAAGTACAAATTAGAGGGAATTTTTTTAGAGATAAATTATAATGCACGAAAAATAAATATGAAAGAGGTGAGGAATTCCTACATGTTGTAGCCTCCTAATCATAGATGTGGCGCACTTTACACCGATGACTAAGACTCTACAAACACGGCTTCATAGACTCCCTAGGACTCTTGAACTCTATGATTTGATACCAAGTTTGTCACGCCCCGAGCCTACACCCTGGACGTGGCCGACATCCAATGACCATTTCTGGTCTTGAGCGAACCCTTGACCTGACTTACTTTACTCAGCGGAAGACTTAACTTAACTCAATTATGAAATAAGAACATTCTTAATAGAAATACTTAAAACATAATAGTTTAGCCAAAATGACACTTAAATTCTCATAGCAAACATATGCAATTCAAAGAAGAGACTCAAACTGACTGTCTATCTGTCTATGAAAAATCTGTAATAACTAGGATGAATGTTGGGACAAACCCCTCAACATTCTATAAAGGAAAATACTGAAAGCAATAAAGGATCCTACGGATGCAAGGAGGCTCACCACTGACTCTGGATGCTTAAAATGGATCAACGAGGTGCTGGATGTTAATCCTGGTTACCTGCGTCTGCATCATAAGATGATGCAGGCCAACTGGCATCAGTACATTGAATGTACGAATATGCAATTTGGAATGCTAAACAACAACTTAAAGCTTAAAAGGATTAAGAAGAACTTACCTTGCCTCTGCTCAACTCATGAAGTACTAACTCAATATAAAGCAGTAAAGACACATGCAATATATATATATATATAGTGTAAACAACTTAGTTCGTTAAAGATAATGCAATAACAAACTCACTTTACTCATAATAAAAGTAATATAATTAATGTGGGGGATTCTCTAACTGAAAACCATCACTATGAGACTAAGCAATGGTACAACGTCTTACCTTACGTTGCAAGAGGATCTCCTTATACCTTGTCATCGGTATAGAACCTGAACTACTAAGTGGATCCAGTAGTATATGTTAAAAAGCACCAAGGAATCATCTAAACAACATGATCATTTCTCTATCCATGTTGCCTACATGGTTTATGGAGACTTGAGTTGTTATGAACTCGCGTCTCCATATCGGTGGTCATTACTACTCCCAAAAATACTTAGCTCATGTGTTTTTAAAAACAACTTTCTTCTATGGTTTGAGGTAATTGCTCAAACTTAGCTTTAAAAGTTCTCTTGGAAATCATAGTTCCCTTTTTCTAAAACTAGCCAAAGGCTCTGTGGAAGTCTAGCTTCCTTTGTTTTTCAAAATGTGAAAACATTTGTAACTCTTAGGGACTACTTAGTTCCCTTATAGCTTTTGAGAAATGCACTCACTCTTTGCTCTTTGCTTTACATGAAACTTAACTCTTAGGAAATACTTAGTTCCCTTATAACTTTTGAGATTTAAACTCAAACTCTTTGCTCAACTTGTAGCTGGAGTCTTCATACAAAGTTAAAATGTTTGTTTTAGACTCTTGAAAACTTTAAGAATTTACTTTGACTTGATCCTTAACTTTTAGACTTGACTCTTAACTTCTTGACTTTGATCTTAACTTTCCTTGAATTGAATTATGGACTAAAGGATCATGATCTCATGTTTATAGGTGATCTCATGATGTTTAGATGCAACTTAGAGTGTTGGAATCAACTAAGTAATATGGGTACATCACTTAGGAACTAGTACGAAAAGATGGGGGAAGAATGGGGTTTTCAGGTGGCCTTGGCGCTCTGAGAGGCGCGGGGCGCCAGAGCCTGGCGAACAGACACTGTCCTTAGGCGCTCTGGCTAGTGCGGCGCCCCAGGGCCTGTCAGACGGGATTTCTGACTTTTCTTGTTCGATTTTCATCTCTAAACCTTCTAAACTTCCATGTATCTTTCCCCTAACACTTAGGATCACTAATATTCTTAATAGCCAATAGGTTAGACTTGTAAAACAGACTGAAAACATGAATCAAAAAAACTAAAGGTATACTCCAACGCAACCAACAAGAATTCAACAATTGTTCATCAAGAACTTCAATGTTCATCATTTTATCTACTCTAAATGCGCTGAATTAAACACATTGGTGTGTGGGTGAAAGAACCAAACACAGAAAGATCTCACATACCTTATAGGGATCACCCCCGACGAATTCTACTCAAAGATCTTGGCGTTCTTGATGAATTCTTGGCCTTTTTTCCTTTCTTATTCTTCTCTTCTCTTTTCTCCCAAGCCCTAAGCGTCTTTCAATTTCATAAAACTGACTAAAGGCTTAGTTTTACCCCTAATAAATCCTCAAAATGAATTAGGAAATAGTAGGGTGAAAAGACTACTTTACCCTTACTAAAATCCGTATTGGACTTTCCTCAATCCAACAACCTAACTTCCAAAAGGCATATCTCCCTCATACGACATCGAAATTGAGCAAACTAGGCGTAGTAGGAAAGATCTCCCCAAGGTATTTCCAACCATATAAAGAATTTACCCCAACTCCAACAGAGCTAGAAGTTATGACCGTTTGAAAATAACCAAAAACTCACTTTTTAAACTTAGGAAATTTACAGATTTTCCCTTTATTTCCAAAAGTGATTATTTTTGGTTGCTTGACTCATTCCTAACTATTTTGAGTTACGAGATGTAACATAATTGTAGTAAATATTATGTTAAAAAAAATTAAGCTTTGCATAAAATTAAAAATATAATTTGAAATATTTCAATATCGACAATCAAAAACTTAAAATACTTTAGAATTAGTAGACAACGACACACTATAGAAATATTTAAACTCATATGGTTCATAAGCGACGATCCCGTTTAACAACCAAAGATAGTTACACATAATGTTGTAATTTTGCATATTTGCTAATTATTATGTTTTAAAAAATTAAACTACATATTTAAATAATTAAGTGATATCCCTAGTTAACAACAAGCTAAGAGTATTTTTTTTTAAAAGCCAAGAAAGTGTTTACACATTAATATTGTAGTCTTTTGCTTCTATATTATATCGACTTTATAACTTATGAATTATTAGTGATACTTGTTATTAGTATGATCTCTATTTAAATAATTTTATGAATTATTGTGTTTAAACAAATTTTTAAATTTTATATTATTAGTTTTTAATATAATCTGAAAATATTATAATGAAAACAGTCAAAACTCAAAACACTTTATGGAGATCAATATATTATAAAAATCATACAATTCATATAACTTATAAGTATAAATCCTAATTAATTACACTAAACATTTATATACTATATATTTTCAATCAAAGATAGACCCTCTATATTTTGAAATCAAACATTCACATCTTCTATACTATAAAAATCACACAAGTTTTATCCACCAATAATATATTTCTAATTTCTTAAAAAAAATATAAACAAGGTAAAGAATGAACGTTAGTTTAGTTATGGTGTGTCTCTGAAATTTCGGTCATGGTCTAGGGGGTACTTGTGCATTTTCCCTTAAATTTATTCAAACATAATAATTAAAAATAATTACCTAATTGGAGGTCATTTTAGTAACAAATATAAGTAATGATTCACAACCTATCAACGATCAACATTTACCAGGTCTAATTTTTTTTTTCTTTTTTCTATTAAAGAACAATTTAAAAAAAGGGCCCAGCCTAAAATTTATTATGATTTAATTTCATTTGAACATAATAATTCAAAAAATTAGTTAATTGGAGGTCATTTTAGAATAAATATAAGTAATGATTAACAATTTATCAAATCGACATAATACAAGGGATCAAAAGTGACCGGACGTCTTTTTTCTTTATGCAAGTGTTCTCCATTTATACTATGAAATCAAATAATAAGATCAGGAATAAGAGTATGAAGTAAAAAGCAAAATAATTTTTGTTACGACCCGATTTCGAAAATTAAAAAGGTTTCGAAGCCGATTCCGCAACTTTGACAAACTTTGTTAAAGGAATTGGAAAAATTTACAATTTAGGAAGTCGCCACTTAATCTTTTAGGAAAAATTAAAAAAACAATTTGAAAAGGAATTTTTTAAAAAGAAAACGTTTAATAAACCAGAGTCGGGTAAGGGTTCAAATAATTCTCTAAGGAAAGGTGTAGGAATCTTAGAGAATCCGCTAACACGCGGATGACCGACGGATTTTAAAGTTGGATATTTTTTTTTTAAGATAAAAAACTTAGAAATATTTGTGAAAAAAATTGTTTTAAAATAACCAAAGTCTTTTGATACTTATACACTCATCTTATTTCAAGCATGAAATAAGTCAAATGTTAAAGTGTCAAAATAATAATTTTAACTTAACATTTTATCCAAGGTCAAGTATTAGAGTTGAAAAATCAACACAATAACTTAAACGTGAATTTGAAAGCTAAATACTAACTAAGAAAGAATATAAATAATTCCCAAGTTAGTCTCGAAGCTTGGTTGTATAACTTAAAAGAGATTTTGAAAATTTTGATACTTTAAGTAAACAACTAACAAAATAAGAGAGTTATTTAAGAACTCCCGAGTATTCATCTAAGTTAGATAAAATAAATGTTAGAAGTTAGAAGCAAATATCACAAAATCACAATATATAATGGGCAAAAAAAGTGTGAATGGAACTTGTACATTAAGTCCATTTGCTGCCGCTGCTGTTGCCCGGATTTGGACTTTTTAAGTCCAAAATTCCCAGTTCTAGTCCCTTAAGGGACTGCTGCTACTGTTGCTGGTTTGGGGGGGGGGGGGTTAACACAAATTTTTGCGCTTCTTTTTCTGCCTTTTAAGGCTGCTATTGATCTACTTTCAAGGGATTTTAACCCTATAACCACTCTCTCATTTTCACGACTTCGATGGAGGTTGACTCAAGGAGAAACGAATGCAAGGAGGGGAGTCTCTAGAACTCAATAGAAGAGTGTTCATGTGAAACAAAGTAAGAGAAAAGGAATAAGCAGATATCTTACATGAATAACCATATGAATAACAATAAACTACTATCAAACAAAAATACACAAAAATATAAATTGCCATCATACAAGCCAAATATCCAAAATTCCTAACATAATAATTTTTTGTGTAAGCAGATAACCAATTTTGTTTAAAAAAAAAAAAACACTGCCTTGACTCCAACAAAATAGGAAAATGCTCTATGTTGTAACCTTCAAAAGTGATTAATGCAAAATTTGTGCATTATCCAAAACTAGTTCATGTGCTTAGTAAATGACATTCAATACAAGTTCAAGCTACCTCAAAACTACTAAAAATCAGTTCTTTTAGAAAATTTTGCAACCAACCACAGCAGAATCTCAATTTTTGACCATTCCAAACCTTCTTGCAAGCATATATTAATCTTAAATAACGACACACTAAGTTAATTAAAAATCAAAACTTTACGAGATACAGAACAAAATAAAATCAGCTAAATCTTAAATAAAAGTCAAGAAAACAAATAGCCATTACCCAAAAATACAAACTCTTTAACTCTAATTACTGCAATTCAGATAGGAACAGATATCTAAAATTCAATAACAGAGCTTAAACATACTCAAAAAAAAAAAAAAGAGACAAACCTTTATGTATTGAGTAAAATATCTTAACATATGCACTATTATAACAGAGAATACAAATAAAGATCAATACAAATATAGATCCTTGGTAACATAAGCAACTAGTAATTTAAAAGGAAGCGTGAGTATTAACAGTAAACTAATTTCATTAATATGAAATGACAAATTCTAGCAGTAAGATTAATGGAATTTTTACAAAGAAGACATCTTCATATATCCAAAACTATAACCGGATATATATATATATATATATATAAGGAAAGACTAGCTTAACAAATCCTCTTTTATTACTTACTATAAAATCTACATTTTAGTAAAGAAACACATGAGTGAAACACGAAGAAAACAAAGATATGAAATTGGAAGATTATCGGAAAACATCTTGGAAAATTAGTGAAGAGACAAACCAACAAATAATGCCATTTTCAAAATCGAAGCAACAACCCTTAACAGAGAACTTGAACTAACATTCGATATTTGTATGAATCGATTGTGTCAACACATAATTGAATTCTTATCATTACAGGAACAAGCAAAGGGTTAGGTTTTGAAATGAACATTAATATTTAAGACCAAATCAGGCGATAAATATGAACAGAACACCAAAGGATCTATGAAATTTTCAACTATACAAAAATAAATAAAACAGTAGCAATAATATAAACATTATTAACAACTAAAAGGTCAAATCAAAGTCTTACATATGACAACTAAAACAAAGCTAAGAACATATAATAAACAGAAAGCATAGAAGAGCTGGGAATTAAATAAAACAAAAACTAAGAAAGAATTTATCTGGTTCTGGCTGGCGAACCGGAACTACAAGTCTAACGGAGACGATTCCACCTCTTCAACTCGAAAAGCAACAAAACATTTTAAAATTTTGAACTATGGAACCAAGAATTCCCAATGCTTTATGGATACTCTTTGGTCTCCGAAAATCCCCCCTCTTTGAACGGTAAGAAGGAGGCTATTTATAGAGGCTGAGAAATCTCAAAATCACAGCCTAGAATCGATGTGGGACTGCAGGAAATTTTGAAATTCTTAGAGGATAAAGTGTAAGCTGTATTGTACCATTCTCAATGGAAAAATTGGCAAGGACCGTTTGATTTCAGAGAAGGACGAAGAGTACCTGAGATGCAAACATCTGGCTTTGTTTGTATGATTGGCATACGAAAAGAATAAGGGAAAGAGTAGAGGACGACATAGGTCTGGGTCGGGTTCGCTAGAACTCGGGTTTGCCGGGTTTTGTGCGAAGAAGACGAGCGTGTAGGGTCATTCTTTTGGTATTGCTGTAATGTATGTATCGTTGGGTCTATTTGGAAATTATTTGGTGGGTTGCAGAATTAAAGGTGGGAAAAGGCTGCTGGAAGTGGGATGAAGGAAGAAAAGGGCTGTGATGGGGTATAATTTATTTGGGCCAAAAATTGGTCTTTTGGGCTCATCAAAGTTAAGGGTCCAATTGGATATCAAAAGGAGAAGGTCCCTTGGTCTTGAAAATGATAAGATGATAAAAATTTAAAACGAAATAAATTATGCTTTCAATTAATTATCAAGCTTTTTAATTCAGACAACGTAAAACAATCATCTTGACAAAAGATTTTAATTTTTTTTATAAATGAAAATGCTAACTTAGTTAAAACACCATTTTAGTAAAACGGTTTATAAATATTTATTGAAAACTATATAAATCTAATATTTCAAGTATATAGAGATATATTTTATAGGAAAAAAGGAAATCGTCTATAAAATGATTTCTAAAGTATTTTTTATTTTTTTCCTTCAAAATGATCACTTCAAGTTGTTTGAAGTTGGAGAAAGCTTAAAGATTAATTAAATAGCGGAGGGCGAAATTGGGTGTCAACAACTGCCACATTTGCTTAGGATGGATGAAAGAGATCCGAGGCAAACGATATTGACAAATCCAATTTTGTCCGACCATTAATTCATCTTTTCTAAAAGGGAAATGGTTAAGAATCTGAGAAAATATGACCGAGCTCTAGTATTGAGTTTCCTACTTATCTCAGGTTACATGAGAATTCAGGCCACTAGTAGTTCGAAAGACACTTGAGTTAACGCACGATTTTGAATGAATGTAAAAACTATTTTGGTGTCGAAGTATGGAGAGACCGAAAAGCTCGAGAATAGAGTGATGATAGAATTGTTGGAATACAGTCGAGTTTTCAACATTGAGCCCGCCTACACATCCCTAAACTTGGGAATCAGACTGCTTGTAGTTCGACTCAATCAGTTGAAAAGGAAATCTCTTATGCTGAAATAGATTAAGGATGAGTGACAAATCAATTGAGCGTCGAAAAGACATTTGCAAACATCTCACTTATGAATGTGGGGCCCTTCACGCCCATAGGTAAGAACTTACATGGACATAACTTCACAAGCTCTAGGTGTATTGTCACTCGAATTTGAAAATTTGCCTTCGGTGAGAGTTGAAATTTTCACCGAATGAGAAATTGAAACTAATAAACCCAAGAAAATACCCATATGCCTTAGGATAGGAATGTGGTTTTGTGGTGGAAGTCGCTCCTCAATTCACGTCCTAAGAGTTTGATATCCTCTTTGGACTATGCCCCAGTTCGCTGCTAAGAAAAAGTTTCACGTTGTGCAGCGTCCTGTTTGACGTAGTCCACTCTGTGTATTGGAAAGTCTGGTATAACATGACATACTGAAGTAGATGACAATCCAATTTCAAGTGTAATTCTCTTGAAAAAAGTGGTGATCCAAAATGTTGTGTCAATTTAAATGATGTGATGATTCAATAATAATATATAACGCATCACTTCTAGGGAGATGATGCTCCAATAATAATTTAACATGTCATATTGAAGGAAATGACGCTCCGATAATAATTTTAGCGTGTCTCGTTGAAGGAAGTGACGCTCTAATAGTAAGTTAACATGTCAAGTTGAAGGAAGTGACGCTCCAATAATAATTTTAGTGTGTCACGTTGAAGGAAGTGACGCTCCAATAGTAAATTAACATGTCACGTTGAAGGAAGTGACTCTCCAATAATAATTTAACGTGTCACGTTGAAGGAAGTGACTCTCCAATAATAATTTAATGTGTCACGTTGAAGGAAGTGACGCTCCAATAATAATTTAATGTGTCACGTTGAAGAAAGTGACTATCCAATAATAATTTAACGTGTCACGTTGAAGGAAGTGACTCTCCAATAATAATTTAACGTGTCACGTTGAAGGAAGTGACTGTCCAATAATAATTTAACGTATCGCGTTGAAGAAAGTGACTCTCCAATGATAGTTTAACGTGTCACGTTGAAGGAAGTGACTCTCCAATGATAAATTACGTGTCACGTTGAAGGAAGTGACTCTCCAATGATAATTTAACGTGTCTCGTTGAAGAAAGTGACTCTCCAATGATAGTTTAACGTTTCACGTTGAAGGAAGTGACGCTCCAATAATAATTTAACATGTCACACTAAAGGAAGTGACTCTCCAATAATAATTTAACATGTCACGTTGAAGGAAGTGATTATCCAATAATAATTTTAGCGTGTCACATTGAAGGAAGTGATGCTCCAATAATAATACCCTACGATAAAGAACATTTCTGGTTTTCATTTAAAACTTTGTCGTCCCTGCGCTCACTGAAAATTTATTACAAAGAACAAATGAATTAATAAATGTCAAGACTTTCGAACGAGTCATGATGATCTGGTAACCATAGAGGACGCAGGATTCTCGAAGAACAAATCGAGAACTTTTAACTTTTGAAAGGAGGCTGTAAAGACCAACTAGGGATCTCACGCGAGATATGTCCCTACTTTGAATCTGGAATCTCGTGTAAAGAGAAAATTGGTTTGATAAAGGTTATATTTGAAATTTGAAGTCGAATGAAGATTTTGAGAACTTTAAACTATTTCAAAAAGTTGCCCCTATTTCCAGTCCAAGGGTACTTAATTGAAATAATTTGTAAGAAACAAGAATGACTTATTCAAAAACATGCCTAGTTTCCTCTGAGGTCTGTAATTTGAAACAGTAGGAAGACCGAATCCTTATATAGGATTGCCTACATATCTTGCTGGAACAAAAAATGAGGTCTGACGTAGTTCAAACTGGATTGGATCCTCGGTGTTGAGAGTCATTTATAATAACATCTTTGGATAAGGACTAGTGTGTGTCCTTCGTCGGGTGAATGTATGGGCTGATCTTTCAAAAATCTAAAAGATCTCTTGAAATTTCGACTCCAATTCTGACGACACTTATGTTGGTCTGGATAACGTCTTATGGTCTTTGCCATTTTGCCAAGATATCTCATCTGTAGAATTGAGAATGTGTAAGTCATGAAAAATTGAAAGAAAAATTTTGAAAGATGAGTGAGAGTAGAATTCATCTGAGTTATGATGACGTCATTATGAGCCCATTGATGTCTTGTAATTTGTAGTTCCTGCATCCAAAGAAAAATTCTTAGTTTTGGGAGACTGATTCATGTTGGATTTGCTTTGCCATCCTGATGCTCCTTTGCCTTCTGGATTACAAACTTGTTTGGTCTTGAAATGTCGCTTGATGGAATATTTTAGGACCCTTCTCAAAAAATCTGCCCCAGTTTAAAACATAACATAAATTTTGAACTTTCTGTAGTTTTTAGTTGAATTTTTGAGTGAATATCAAAAATTCTGCCCCAGTTGCAACTCTGAAGTGATCCTTCATTCTGGATTGAATAAATTTCTCTTTCTGATGAATTTTGAGATCCTCTCAAAATTCTGCCCCAGTTTTCATTATAAAGAGAAATGAAAACTTACGAGGAACATGACCGAGTCGGTGTGGCGCCTACGTATCCCGTTGATCTGGAATCAGGTCAAACGTAGTTCCAACCCTTGAGGATCAACGAGAATAGAAAATTTTAACTAAGGAACACGACCAAGGTCGACATAGACTGCCTACGTATCTCATTCTTGAGAATTCAGGTCGAACATAGTTCAAGTACAAGAAAACTTTAAAAAGGGATAAAAGGGTGATCGAAGCCGACATAGGCCGCCTATGTATCTCATTCTTGAGAATTCAGGTCAGACGTAGTTCATTACAGATGAAATATGCTAACAAAACAAAATACAAACAAACGATTACAAAGGAAACAAAGCGATAAAAAGCGATTACTGGGAAATGAAACAAACAAACTAGAAATGCAAGACTTAAAGATGTCAAAAGTGCAATTTTCAGAGCAACTTGCTTCTTCTTTGCAAATGCTTGTGCCAACAACTAATCCTTATGCTTGGGCAATGGATTGGTGTTCACATTCGGTGGAGCTTGAACGAGTTTTACCACCTCATTGTCAATCACATCATGAATTTTGTGTTTGAGAGTGATACACCTCTCAGTATCATGTCCAACAACTCCTGAATGATAAGCACAATGCTTACTTGGGTCATACCAGTCAGCTGAAGTATTGACAGTCTTGACTTCCACTGGATGAAGTATTCCTGCCTCTTTCAACCTCTCAAAAATTTGAGTCCGTGTCTCACACAATTGAGTGAAGACTCTGGGAGGCTTTTTCTCAAAACTAGGACGAGGTGCATTATTTCGAGGATTTTGCATTGGTCGTGGAGAATGAAATATCGCTTGATTGTTACAAAAATAGTATTGTGAATTAGGATAGCTTGGAGGTGGTTGACGGATACATGAGGTAGCTCCTCGAGTCGTCAACATCATAACTTCTTTCTCTTTTTTCTTTCAAAAAGAACCAGTTGGATAGGCTCTATTAGCAAACTGAGATGAGGTGTAACTCATTATTCTGCCAGTTTTGAGACCGTCTTCAATCATTTCTCCAGCTTTGATAACTTCAGCAAATGTCTTTTCACCCATTGTCACCATTCGTTCATAGTATTCTGAATCTTGAGCTTGAATAAAGTAGGTGATCATTTCTGATTTCTCCATAGGTGGGTGCACCCTAACAGCTTCTTCTCTCCAACGAATGGCATATTATCGAAAGCATTTAGTCGACTTTGGTTTTAGCTTGGTAATAGAGATCCTATGAGGAGCAATTTCAACATGAAACTTGTAGTGATCCACAAAAGCATTCGCTAGATCATCCCAAGTGCGCCATTTAGTCATATCTTGCTTAGAGTACCACTCCAAGGCTTTTCCAGTCAGACTTTGATTGAACAGCTTGATTCTTATCCTTTCATTATTTCCAACACCAATCAACTTTTCACAGTAAATTTTCAAATGGAAGAAAGGATTTTCTGATCTGCTGAACTTTTCAAACTTCGGAATCTTGTAACCGGGTGGCAACTCAACCTCAGGAAATGTGCACAATTCTTCGTATTTAACACTCTAGCTACTATCGAACGAAGACCTCTCATAGCATCCTCCAAGTTTTTCATCTTCTTATTCATCATTTCAGCATCAATTGATTTTCCATCACCCTCAATTTCAACATAGTGATTAACATCAAGGCGGTGAAACTCTGGAGCCTTGGTAACAGGTGGAGCAGTGACATAAGTGTACACTGGTGGAGCATAATGTTACCGTTGGAGCTTTTGGAGGAGCACATGTGTACACAAGAGGAGTATCCTGAGTTGAATTAGTGAGTTAGACGCTTTGAGTTTGTTGAAAGGTGTCAAAATGATCTCCTTGATGAAACTCACTCGAAGTCGGATATACAGGTGGCATGGGCCCCTTTTCGCGAGCATCATGTGGTTGATTCGGAGAAGCAACTTGGTATTGAGCTACCAGGAGATTGAGTGTGCTAATTTGTCGCTCTAGACGAGCAATGACTTCCATAGGTGATTCTGTTGCTACCGAGGCGCTAGGATTGGCCATGACAGATGAAGTGGGGATCATTTCGGATGAAGCAACAATGTTGATAATGGGATCCATTTTTGACCGAGTTCTCCTAGTATTCCAAGTAAGAAATGAAGAGTCTGTAGTTTCCTTGACCTTAGACCGTGTAAAATATGGATGTTCTGCCAGCGGGTATTTTGGTGAAGTGAGCAAGTTTGATTACCAACAGAAATCAGTCTCTTCTTCTAAAAACAACTCAAAAAAATCATAGAGTTAGTCCATTAGTCATAATAATCAATCAAAATAACATCTAAAACAAATAACATTTGTTTTTCTTCAAACATATTAGTCCAAAATTCGAAGAACGAAGGATTCTAAAATGGTTACCAAGTGGGAAAACTTTGATAATTTGGACTAAGTTTAATGAAATAAAGGAGTTTGAACCAAACAAGCTATATGATTTTAGTAATGATTCAAATGTAACTTTGGGAAGGTTCAATTGAAGAGTCCTTTCGAGAAACAAAAGATGTCTTAAAATTGACGGAATATAACCGATTAGTTGGATGTGAAAAATAATTTTCAAGAAACAACGAGGTCAACATAGATTTGAATGATGACCTAATGATGATTTTTTTTAAAAAAAAAAAGAAGCTCTATTAAACCTAGAACTTGAGTGATTTTGATAATGGAGTGAAACAGTATTTTGGATGGCTTGAAAATTGAGTTTATATGGCCAAACAAAGTTTGAGAGTTTGGAATAGAATAATGGACCAATCATGTTTAAAGAAAAACATATGTATATAACACATAAGTAAAACAAGCACAATAAAATAAATTTTGTAACATTTAGCACATAAACAATATACAATGCGTCCTAACATACATGTGACCTTTTTAGCCAAAGGTTAGGCCTAACGTTTGAAGGATGTGTATATCGTTCCATTGCCCCCAAAATATTTATACAAACCTTATGAATAAAACAAATGTGGATACATGATAAAGGAGAGGAAAAAATAATAAATAAATTCAGTCCCACGCAGGGGTACAATGGTAAACTAAACTGCTTCCATATGAAATTTGCATTTCCGAACTTCTTGATGCTATTGAATTTCTTCTGGACGAGGAGAATCTTCCTTTGATTTAAACAAAGAAACTACCTATAAAAATAAAAAAACCTACCCCAAGGTACAATGGTACGAACAAACCGACATACATATCCTTCAAATATAACAAATAGTTGGATGATCGTCTTATATCGACCGGAGGTCAATTAGACTCAAGGTGGTCTTTTAATGGGTTCAATACACCTTGGGTATTGGATCATCTTAGGTTAATGCACCTAAAAAGGGTTTGGTTGAGCTCTAACTTAGTTGACTAAGATTTGGTTAAAAGACAAGACCTGGTTACCCGAGTTGAACAAACTACGGGGTGAAGTATAATAAACGACGTTGGATGACAGCAAGTCAACTATTCGTGTATCACTTCAAAAAGATTCGAAGGTGCTTTTCTGAAGGACAGTCGTGGTAAGTCACGTAACCATCTTTGTCCTAATGCATTCTATTTGCCATTTGGCGAAAATTATGCCATGATATTCAATATGACAATAGTACATTCAGAATTTAAACAAATAATTGAAAATTAACAATTAATACAAATAAATAGTTAGCCAAATAATAAAATCCTTTTGGTTAGAACCTAGATGAATCACCAGCAGAGTCGCCATTCTGTTACGACCTGATTTTGAAAACTAAAAAGGTTTCGAAGCCAATTCCACAACTTTGACAAACTTTGTTAAAGGAATTGGAAAAATTTACAATTTAGGAAGTCGCCACTTAATCTTTTAGGAAAAATTAAAAAAACAATTTGAAAAGGAATTTTTTTAAAAGAAAACGTTTAATAAACCAGAGTCGGGTAAGGGTTCAAATAATTCTCTAAGGAAAGGTGTAGGAATCTTAGAGAATCCGCTAACACGCGGTTGACCGACGGATTTTAAAGTTGGATATTTTTTTTTAAGATAAAAAACTTAGGAATATTTGTGAAAAAAATTGTTTTAAAATAACCAAAGTCTTTTGATACTTATACACTCATCTTATTTCAAGTATGAAATAAGTCAAATGTTAAAGTGTCAAAATGATAATTTTAACTTAACATTTTATCCGAGGTCAAGTATTAGAGTTGAAAATCAACACAATAACTTAAACGTGGATTTGAAAAGCTAAATAGTAACTATGAAAGAATATAAATAATTCCCAAGTTAGTCTCGAAGCTTGGTTGTATAACTTAAAAGAGATTTTGAAAATTTTGATACTTTAAGTAAACAACTAACAAAATAAAAGAGTTATTTAAGAACTCCCGAGTATTCATCTAAGTTAGATAAAATAAATGTTAGAAGTTAGAAGCAAATATCACAAAATCACAATATATAATGGGAAAAATAAGTTTGAATGGAACTTGGACATTAAGTCCATTTGCTGCCGCTGCTGTTGCCCGGATTTGGACTTTTTAAGTCCGAAAATTCCCATTTCTTGTCCCTTAAGGGACTGATGCTACTGCTGCTGGTTTGGGGGGGGGGGGGTTAACCCAAATTTTTGCTCTTCATTTTCGGCCTTTTAAGGCTGCTATTGCACTACTTTCTAGGAATTTTAACCCAATAACCTGTCTCTCATTTTCACGACTTCGATGGAGGTTGACTCAAGGAGAAACGAATGCAAGGAGGAGAGTCTCTTGAACTCAATAGAAGAGTGTTCATGTGAAACAAAGTAAGAGAAAAGGAATAAGCAGATATCTTACATGAATAACCATCTGAATAACAATAAACTACTATCAAACAAAAATACACAAAAATACAAATTGCCATCAGACAAGCCAAATATCCAAAATTTCTAACATATTAATTTTTTATGTAAGCAGATAACCAATTTTTTTTTAAAAAAAAAACACTGCCTTGACTCTAAAAAAATAGGAAAATGCTCTATGTTGTAACCTTCAAAAGTGATTAATGCAAAATTTGTGCATTACCCAAAACTAGTTCATGTGCTTAGTAAATGACATTCAATACAAGTTCAAGCTACCTCAAAACTACTAAAAATCAGTTCTTTTGGAAAATTTTGCAACCAACCACAGCAGAATCTCAATTTTTGACCATTTCAAACCTTCTTGCAAGCATATATTAATCTTAAATAACGACACACTAAGTTAACTAAAAATCAAAACTTTACGAGATACAGAGCAAAACAAAACCAATTAAATCTTAAATAAAAGTCAAGAAAACAAATAGCCATTACCCAAAACTACAAACTCCATAACTCTAATCACAACAATTCGGATAGGAACAAATATCTAAAATTCAATTACAGAGCTTAAACATACTCAAAAAAAAAAAAAAGAAGAAGAAGAGACAAACCTCTATGTATTGAGTAAAATATCTTAACATATGCACTATTATAACAGAGAATACAAATAAATATCAATACAAATATAGATCCTTGGTAACATAAGCAACTAGTAATTTAAAAGGAAGCGTGAGTATTAACAGTAAACTAATTTCATTAATATGAAATGACAAATTCTAGCAGTAAGATTAATGGGATTTTTACAAAGAAGACATCTTCATATATTCAAAACTATAACCGGATATATATATAAGGAAAGACTAGCTTAATGAATCCTCTTTTATTATTTACTATAAAGTCTACATTTTAATCAAGAAACACATGAGTGAAACACGAAGAAAACAAAGACATGAAATTGGAAGATTACCGAAAAAAATTCTTGGAAAATTAGTGAAGAGACAAATCAACAAATAATGCCATTTTCGAAATCGAAGCAACAACCCTTAACAGAGAACTTGAACTAACATTCAATATTTGTATGAATCAGTTGTGTCAACACATAATTGAATTCTTATCATTATAGGAACAAGCAAAGGGTTAGGGCCGAAATGAACATTAATATTTAAGACCAAATCAGGCGATAAATATGAACAGAACACCAAAGGATCTATGAAATTTTCAACTATACAAAAATAAATAAAACAGTAGAATAATATAAACATTATTAATAATATAAACATTATTAACCACTAAAAGGTCAAATCAAAGTCTTACACATGACAACTAAAACAAAGCGAAGAACATATAATAAACAGAAAGCATAGAAGAGCTGGGAATTAAATAAAACAAAACTAAGAAAGAATTTATCTGGTTCTGGGCGGCGAACCGGAACTACGAGTCTAACGGAGACGATTCCACCTCTTCAACTCGAAAAGCAACAAAACGTTTTAAAATTTTGAACTATGAAACCAAGAATTCCCAATGCTTTATGGGTACTCTTTGGTCTCCGAAAATCCCCCCTCTTTGAACAGTAAGAAGGAGGCTATTTATAGAGGCTGAGAAATCTCAAAATCACAGCCTAGAATCGATGTGGGACTGCAGAAAATTTTGAAATTCTTAGAGGATAAAGTGTAAGTTGTAATGTACCATTCTCAATGAAAAAATTGGCAAGGACCGTTTGATTTCAGAGAAGGACGAAGAGTACCTGAGATGCAAACACCTGGCTTCGTTTGTACGATTGACATACGAAAAGAATAAGGGAAAGAGTAGAGGACGACATAGGTCTGGGTTGGGTTCGCTAGAACTCGGGTTTGCCGGATTTTGTGCGAAGAAGACGAGCGTGTAGGGTCATTCTTTTGGTATTGCTGTAATGTATGTATCGTTGGGTCTATTTGGGAATTATTTGGTGGGTTGCAGAATTAAAGGTGGGAAAAGGCTGCTGGAAGTGGGATGAAGGAAGAAAAGGGCTGTGATGGGGTATAATTTATTTGGGCCAAAAATTGATCTTTTGGGCTCATCAAAGTTAAAGGTCCAATTGGATATCAAAAGGAGAAGGTCCCTTGGTCTTGAAAATGATAAGATGATAAAAATTTAGAACGAAATAAATTATGCTTTCAATTAATTATCAAGCTTCTTAATTCAGACAACGTAAAACAATCATCTTGATCAAAGATTTTAATTTATTGTTTTTTAAATAAAAATGCTAACTTAGTTAAAACTTCATTTTAGTAAAACGATTTTCTAAATATTTATTGAAAACTATATAAATCTATATATTTCAAGTATATAGAGATATATTTTATAGGAAAAAAGGAAATCGTCTTGAAAATGATTTCTAAAGTATTTTTGATTTTTTTTTCTTTCAAAATGATCACTTCAAGTTGTCTGAAATTGGAGAAAGCTTAAAGATTAATTAAATAGCGGAGGGCCAAAATTGGGTATCAACAATTTTCATAGTCCCTAGATTTTTACATTACTATATTTTCCACTTTATAACATTTATTTATTTTATTGAAAACCCATGTAATTTCGAAGGTGTAGGTTTATATTTTTGAAATATAGAGAGTGTATTTGAAACTGAGTTATATTACAAAAAAAAATTGATGTATTAATTATTCATACATAGAGAATTTGAGTTATATTCATATGTTTTTTTGGTTAAGTGATCGAGTAGAGAAGAGTAGGAAAAAGATTAGCAGAATTCCTTAGCAGTACTAACGTTACATAAGAATAAGAATGCGCTGTATAGCATGTCTCTTTTTAAAAATAGCTGCTATAATTGAAGAAAAAGTAGTGTCCCAATGCGACTTTTTCATATTCTAAGCCTCAAAATTTGTGTTCTAATTGAATTGTAATTTTAGAAAATGACAAACAATTTCATATATTTTTCCTTTATTTTAAACTAAAGGTTATTAAAGTCTTTATACGTTTTTAATATGACTTTTCATATTTCTATAATTTTTGTCTTATAAAGTTAACTTTTCTAAGAAAGATTTTTGTTTATCTCTAGGTTAAATTAAACATCTAATTACTAAATTATTAAATAATAATATTTTAATTATTATTCAAATTATTGGTTATTTATTATAAAGACACTGGAAGAATCATTATATTTATTTTAATAGTATTTGACCTTTTAATTTTTCATGTAACTTTATATGATTTTGTAATTTTTGTCCTATAAGTTTAATTTTTTTTTACGTTTATTTACTACTTCTACAATTTTTATGTAGGAACTCTAAACAAATAATATTATTTAATTAAAGTTAGAGTTGGTTAGAGTAGTTAGTTATTCTAGAACTTTCTCAATTGCTTGTATAAATAGATAGCTTGTACTATTCAGTGTTTTGATTCTTTCAGAAGCACTTCTTCTTCTTCTTCTTTCCTTTTGTGTTAGTCACCATTAGAGAGGATCAAATCAACACACATTTTTCTTTCTTTCGCTCGTCATTTAACATGGCACAATCAATACTCATGCTTGGAAGAAGCTTCACAGTACCCGGAAATGAAGGAAGAATCAATATACGCAGAAATCAAGGAAGAAGCAATATACCCAGAAATGAAGTAAGAAACAGAGAACCCAGAAATCAAGCAAGAAACAGAGAACCCAGAGGCGAATATCAACAGAAACCCATCTCAGAAACTTGCCCCAAAAACTCCCATGAAAGCCCCATCGCTAAAAAGATACCATTATTTAGGTGTTTGCGTTGCAGGGCAACTTCACAAGTCTCTGTCCCTACACCAATTGCTGATTGCCAATTCAAGAAGAAGAAACAGAAGCTGAGAATCAAGAACCTTAAATTTGTTGATGGAGATTCAACTTTTTCCACCCATACTAGTTGTTGCAGAAAAGGAAGAAAAGCAAGTTACTCATGTATGGCTTCTTCTTTTGATGATTTTGTTGTTTCAAGAAAACCCCATCCTGTTCAAGGGAGAGTTGATATTGACAATCAGGTAAATTCATGTTACGTATCATTCATCAAAATGTAAGATTGAATTCATGTATTGTTATCTGCAGTTGAATGCATAGATGTTAAATGTATACGTGAAATTATGTTTTCTCATCTGGTTGTCTTGTGAGTGTGTATTTATAGCTTATGATTTAGTAAGAAATGTCAGTTTGCCATTTCTGTACAGTTTTGCATATTCAGTTTGGTGTTAATTATTGGGTCTTCGGTAAGCTTTTCAGTGTGTCTGATATGCTTCCATAGCAAACTCAAAACTGCTAATTTGTGGTGGCCCTAATTTTGTGAATAATGTTTTCAATTGTGTTGACACGAACGCCTTCTACTCCTTTTCACTTAGTGTAAATCTAAGGTAAATTCTTGTTGGTTGGTAATTTCAATCCCAAGATATGTGCCTGTTAAATTTTACCCTGCCATTCTAGTGTTCTTTTCCGAGAATAAGTATGTGAGTAGACTCGATAAAGAAGCTGTAGAAACTTGTCCTCAAGTTTAAGTTGATGTACCCTAACTTGAGAGTTCAGAGTGACAACTTATTTGCAATGGAAGTCACTGACCAGACTAATATAATGTTGCTAAAGCAATAGTGGATTTTGACGAAGCCTTTAAGCATGTTTATTATTGACAACATGCAGCAAGCACCCATCCTATGGTTATTGCATCATGTAGTTTGTGGATTTTATCAGTTATTCACCTTATATAAACCTTTCACTTTAGTAAGAAATGTCGTTTGCCATTTGTGTACAGTTTTTCTCATATTAGTACAGTATTGCATATTCAGTTTGGTGTTAAGGGTTGTATCTGATATGTTTCCATAGCAAACTCAAATCTGCTAATTTTGTGAGTAATGTTTTCAATTGTTGACATGAATGCCTTCTACTCCTTCACATTTATATACATCTAACATAGTAAATCTAGGGTAAATTCTTGTTGGTTTGGTAGCTTCGATCCCAAGATATGTTCCTGTTAAATTTTACCATGCCATCGTAGTGTTCTTTTTGAGAATAAAGTGAGTAGACTTGATAGAGAAGCTGTAGAAACTTGTCCTCAAGTTTAAGTTGACGTACCCTTACTTGAAAGTTCAGAGTGACAACTTACTTGCAATGAAAGTCACTGACCAGACTAATGTTCTAAAGCAATAGTGGATTTTGACGAAGCCTCAAGCATGTTTGTTATTGACAGCATGCAGCTTGTCCTGTTCGATACCGAATCCTATGGTTATTGCATTATGTAGTTTGTGGATTTTATCAGTTATTCACCTTATATAAACCTTTCAATTTAGTAATATTAGAGGAGCTTTCAGTCACTATTCAATTTAGTTTAACGGGAGGAAGGAGGCTTAATTAATGTGGATAACATGGCATATGAGGCAAGACATTTCCTTGGATCTCTCCGTCCTTGTGACTCTATCTTTGTGCTAATGTTAAGTACCCTTTGCTAACAGGAATTGGTGAAACCGGGGATTGAATTGGATATGTGAGTACAGGATTGAAAGAAGACGAGATAACTCAATGTGTTAGGAGAACTAAGCCCTTCTCTTTTTGAATATTTTACCTCATTTACGCACAGAAGTGGAGAAAAAGTGTAGCATTTGTCAGGTTTGTGATATATTTGTGTTCGTTAGTCTCTAAACATCGTTTAAAGAAAAGTTGATTGCTCTAACAATTAAACTATCTTTTTCTGGTTTTCCAAAATACAGGAAGACTAAGGCTGATGATGAAATGGGCAAGCTCGGTTGTGGACACTTGTATCATATCGATTGCATAGAACAATGACTGATGCACAAAAATAGATGTCCTGTCTGTAAAACTGCCGCCATGTCATTCTGTTGATTTTGTAAATAGCCTTTGTGTGTGCATATCCTGAAACAGATGGCTCTTTTGTTTCTGTCCAATATGAGACTAAACAATCTTCAATTGTACATTACTCCTACAAGATAATGAATTTTTACACGTGATGTTGATTTGTGGCTGCGTTTCTATTTTCATCTTCAGTTTTGTCATAAATATCTGCATTTAGCTTCAGTGTAGAAATATGTCATGTTTGTCTTGAATATCATTGCCACCAAATGATTTTTTCTTCCAAAATATCTAATTACAGTAAAATGAGGAACTCAATAAAATATCTCAGATAAAGCACTGTTTTGGTGTCTAATGTAATAAGCTGATTTTGTCCATTACAGATTATCATCATATCACATCATATCATCATATATTATTATAAGTGGGAAACTGCTAACTTAAAAGTTGAATTACTATTTTGCCCTTATTTTATTCCTAAACTAAATTAAATATTAATTATAATTAATTTAATATTAAATAATCATATTTAAATACATGTATCTGGACACAATAGTTCAAATTCTAAGTATTTAAATACTAAGTAATAACTATATTATATTATACTAAATACTAAAAATAAGAAGGTGTAAAGTCAAACTTTGAAAGACTAAAATATTTCATAGAAAATTGTTAGAAATTATTTCATAGAAAATTGTTAGGAATTACTTTTTTTTAAAATAAAAATTCTATTCTCTTTCTCTATAATTAGTGTGGTTAAATGGATTAAATCTGTTATCCTTTCTCTATAATTAGTATAATTAAATGTATTGAATTATTAGTAAAAACAATCAACATTTCCTCTCCCCCATATGTCTAAGATTACTAACTTTTGAAAATTAACCTAAACAACTTTTCTTCACCTTTTCATCTTATCCTATAAATCTTTAGCTATATATATATATATATATATGTATCATGAAAAAGTAATTTTTTTTACCACTTGCCTCTTGTTGATGTGAATCATTAGACAATTTTCATGTATTTTTTTATTTTAAATATTAATATTTGTTTGATCCTAATTAGAATGATATTTTATATCATAGTTTTATCTTTACTATTTTAGATGGATTTTTTTGGTTACGGGAGAAAGTATCATCAAGAATTCTATATATTGTTATAATTAAAGTCTTAAGAAGGATATGAATGTTGTATTTGTTCTTATTTGTTTAATTTTTTTGTATTCTTTACCGATTTATAGTTCTTTAATTTAATCGTCTATGAGATTATGAATGTTATAAGTCTAACTTTATTAGTGCTTAAACTACTAATTTATGACTTTTTTATTTATTTTTAAATGTGCTTTTATAATATATTTTTTCTTTTATCCTTTCTTTACTGATATAGCTTTTTTAAGTAGATACATATTTGTGTATGAGAGATTATTAAGGATAAATCATATAGATATATTCATATTATTAGATGCTATAGTAATATTATTATTTTTCCATATTTCTTGCTTGATGGTCAATCTAATATTCGATTATTATGAATTTTATTTAATGAATAAAATATAAATTGGTAAAACTAATATTTTAAGTTCAACATTTTCTATATAATAATTCAACTTTATAATAATTGTATGGGACAAACGTGCAACACACGTTCCGAAAACTAGTAATATTAAATGCATGCAACCCTTCTATTCTATGCGTAGAACCGACTTTTTATCACAAAAATCACCATTTTAGTCAAAATAGAATTTTATGTATATCAGACATTTTCATAGTTCAACTCCTTCCTAGTAAATTTTAGAGTATTTCTTCTTTTGAACACGCAATAGGTCAGCGAAGCCTAAGCGAGTTCGACGAATAAGGAAAGGCCAAGGACTTTAGCCTAACAGAAATGAGCAGATATGAAGTCTCCTCAAGGTCATTCAAAACCACTTTAAATTGTTTATTGACCATAACTACACAAATGCTTGTGCTCTTTGGCAGATGAGTTTTTTTTTTTAAAATATCTATTTATATTAACTTTACACTCATTCAAGGGCTGCCTATTGGTCTGTTCGATTTTGACATTTATAGGTTCGACTTATTAGTTATCAATATGTAGACATGTTAAATTGTTAGGAACCATTAAGATGTTGACTTATCGGATATCGTTTTATCGGTTATTGATATTTGACACAAAGACAAATGATCGAAATCACTTAGAAACATGGTGACAAACCAAATAAACCATGCACATGAGTTGATAGATTGTATCTTGCTCAAAAACAACACTAACACAATGTAGAATAGCCGAAAGTTCGAGACTACTAGAAATAAAGACACGAAACTAAATTCTAAGTCAAGGACTTTATATATCGAGTGGTATAAATATAATTTCTTAACTTACTATCGAGTTATCGATTAATTAACCTGTGAAGAAAAAATCTCAAACCGTTAAGAACCGATAACTCGATAATAACAAAAAGTCAAAATCGTTAAACCTATAACTAATTACCAATGAACCAATAACTTTTTTTCGATTCGAATAATATTTTAATTTGATTTTGAAAAGCCTTAAGTCTCACTAAACAAGCATGAATATACATTATAAGCCACCGGACATCTCTCATGGTAAGTGAACTTTTCTTCATCTAGTACATAGAATAAAAAGATGTACAGTTAATGTTCGAGAGAAATGATTTCACACTGTGTAAAATTCTCTTTTCATAGCTCTCACATATAGTCCCATTCACGAGCACAATTGAAATATTATTATTTTGTAGAGATATTGTTATGATCCAGTCCATCGGGTCGTACGGGTACCTACATACTAACACCTAAGTAGGAGAACTTATATCCCAATAGTCAAAACATGCAGAAAATCAAGAAAACGGACGAATAAGAAAAATTCATGTAATATTTTTATAAAACAGGACTTCAAAACGACTCAAGCTTAAGACTTGTAAAGTAATTAACTCCCAAGGGATCTAGTCTAAACAGATACAAGAGCTGCTAAGAGTACGAAGTAAGACATAATAATGAAAATACACAACTCCCATCATACGGAAGGAAAATAGAAGCTGCTAGAGATTTTCATCGTCTTCACCTAATGAAACACCACCGCTCTTGCACCCAGACTATGCCAAAAAGGCATAGCAACAGTAGTATCAGTACAAAACCACACGTACTGATAGGTATCATCGGTCAATCCGACGTCCAATGCATAATATAGGAAATCAATTAGTGAGAAACATGCAAGTAAACAATTCATTCCTACACCTTACCATTCCCGGATATTTCAAACCGCACTAGTACGTACCCTCAACTTTCAACTTCCGTCTCAATCAACCTACTTACTAGGTTTTTGGTCGTAGCTTAACCATTCTAACCTATAGAAGAGTCCACGAATACTACCCCAAGCATTCTCTCGAACATTTCTCTCTTTTCATGGCTCTCACAATTGATATACACAAAGATCAACAATCAAAGATCTAATTATTCGAATTATAACAAATCTAATAATCCTAAACTAAACTCAAGATCATAATACCCAAATTAGGATTTTTTCCAGAATAATTCTTAGATCAAAACCCTTCCCCATCGATGATAACCCAAGAAGATAGGCTTTACGGATCAAAATATGGATTCGGGGAGTTAAAACCCTACCTTTATCCTCAAAAAATGGTGAAAATCTGTTAAGAACTCTTCTGGGTCGCCTCCTTAATCCTATAAGTCAAAAAATAGCAAATAGGGTCGTCTTAGGGTTTACAAGTGACTTTAAAACGCGTCTGGCCCGCTCCAATGGACCCATCCCATTGCAGCGGCGCCGCACCAGCGGCCTAAATCCTGCTACAACGGCCTCAGCGCAGACAAAATGTACTCATTCACGAAAAGATCAATTTCGGGAGTTCTACTCGTCCAAATTTGATTTTGTAATGTGCTACGGGTTCCTAATCATCTTAGCTATCCACTAATGTAATAAAATTTACAATTAGATCTCTTATTCATTACTAGATTTTTCCTACACCATAATGAATTAGATTTCTTCCAAATCTGGACTAGGTTGGGTAATTCCAAATTACTACAAAGGAGTTTTCTGGCCCCAACTCATTCTTCATTGATTTTTTCATAACGACGGAATCAGGTTGTTACAGGGACTATGCTTAGTCCACATCTTCAGCATACAAATGTACAAACATGTCATCCAATTATTGATGTTAAGATTTTCTTGAAGGAAGCTAATTGAGATTGTGATAATATGCCACGTCACTTGTTAGAAAATGTGCTTAATCATGTTAGATTGCACATGGATCATGCCATGTTATTTGATAATGAGGATAAACATTGATTGGAAAAAAACTAACATTGAAAATTCACTATTAAGAGTGCTTTGGATTTGTGAAGAAGAAGGGAGGTAATGAATGAAGTATTTAAGTATATTTGGGTGAAGAATTTTCCTTTTAAGACATCATTTTTTTGGTGAAAAGTATGGTCAAATAGAGTTCCTCTGGCTATCGTGATGACTAATTGGAACCCTTTTCTCAATTATGAACTTGTGGTAAGGAACCTATAAGAGAAACTTTGGAGCATTTATTTATATATAAATGGTGAGATTTGTAAGACAATATGGAAATACTTTACTTATGTAGCTGGTATCATTTTTTCATTAATTTAGATTAAACAAACAATGAAAGTATGGTGGAAAGCTACTCGAAATGCTAGGCAGAAAGTTATTTTTCAAGCAACTCCTAATAAAGGTCTCTATCGAAAAAAAGAAGGAATAATGTGGTTCATGGTGGGTCCTATTCAATCTACAAGGTTATATTAGATATTAATACGAAAAATCATGACATGTAGATTTGATAACAAGAATGTCCCTAATACTTGGTGTTGACATTCAATTTTGATCCTCTCAAACAAGAATTAATTCACGAGTTTCTTAAATTTCCAAACGAGTTGAAATAGTTGACTTTATAAGATTCAAATATTTTTTCAAGTCTTTTAAAGTAGTTTCAGTCGATTTTTATAGTTTGAAGCGATATATATTCTTATATGTTTTATATAATTAGTTTATTTTATGAAATATTCGAAAATCACGTCAAAAAGATTTTTAGTTTTATTTAACGCTTTATATAAATTAGTTTTAGTAGCTTGTAATTTGGATCCTTAGTTTTTAGTTAAACTTATTAGTTTATCTTGTTATGGTGTAAGTACTATATTTGTTTTATATAATTTTATATGTAATTAGTATATTTTATGATTATTCGAAAATCGTCTCAAGAGATTATCTTTTTTGTTTAAATACTTTACTATTAATTTAGTCATATAATAGTCTACATCTTTGGATTAGTTATTTTACAATTAGATCGATTAATTTATTTCGTTAAATTTAAGAAGCTCACTAAATTAATTTAGGTTAATTTGTTTTAATTTCCATTGTCTCAAACCCACTCAAAGGGCCAAATGTTGAGCCCTTTTCTCTGTTGAATTTCAGCATCCCACGCCAAATCTCCCGGCCCAATTTCCCTTCACAATGAAGAAACCCAAAAGTACAACAGCAAAATACCCATCTCCCAGCAGCCCACACCAAATTTTCCTCAATCTACTCTTTCAATGAACCGACCCGCCCCATACCCACGCGCTCTTCTTCTCCCTCTTCGCATGACAAACCAGCAGCAACAACCCCATCTTTGCGCGTCCATCTCCAAACGCCGTTTTGACGAGAATCGACGCTCCAACGTCCTTTCGCCTTTTTCTGCAAGCTGCCTGCAACTCTCATCCTTCCAACAGCAGAAGCAACACACGAATCGTCCTGGCCAGCGTGAGATGGCTCCACGTCAAGCTGCAGTCCGGATTTCAGGGGATTTGGATGATTTCTCGTGCAAAGCCAGCTTTTCCCTCTCTTTGGATAACAAAATTTTTGAATTGGAGGATGAATTTGAAATTCCGACTTAGCCCTTTTCCTTCCCAATTCGAAAAAACCTAATCCCTTCCTATAAATATTCTCTTCTTTTACAGTAGAGGGGGGAATTTTTTTAGAGGTTGGAAAAAAAAAGTTGCAACAAAGTTGCATAGAAAAATCTTCCCAAAGTCAAAAAATCGTTCAAAAGTATACTTTAGGGATATATTGTTTTTCTCTTTTCCGTTTGTTGTGGGTTGCGAAAGCTTGTCAGATTTTGCGAGATCGTATTTCGGTGTGAAAGCATCCTCTCCAGCTCGTCCAGTTTGAGTTCACTGCTGCGAAAGAGGTAAAATGATTCTCTTTTACATTTTGGCTCTTCTTTGTTCATTTTTGAATCATGAATGTTGTGAATTTTTTTTCGAGCGAAACAATGAGCTGCTATTCTAAAGTCATTTATTAGTTTAGATAAAGCTTGAGTCTCCATTTAGTTTTGCTTGAGTAGTCTACTGTTCTTTGGTTTCAACTCGAGTATTGATGGCTGTTTGGTTCTATTTCTCCTCTATTGTTCATGTCTTGGACTAATGTTCTCTTTTCTTTGATTCGGAATGCTAGTGTTCTTTCGCCTGTTTCCATATAGTTAAGTCAGTTTTGAATGAGTCCGTTAAGTATTTTGGTTATCTTACACTCTGTTTGTTGGTTGTTTTCTTTCTTATCGATACCTTGTTGGAGCTTCTTCTACCTGTTATTGTTGTTGTTTATAGTTTTGTTTTAGGATGGATTTGAGGCTGAGTATTTTATCATATTTAAGAGGATTACATGTTGGATTTGACCGAATCACTCCCTCTAAACTCCTAAATTTATAGTGTGATAAGCTAACATCCCCAAGCTCCTATAGATGGAGTTCTTCCTGTTTATTTGCATTGATTTCCTCATGTGTGCAATCCATTGATTTCTTCTTTTAAGATTAATTGCCAGTGGTTTGGTTATGTGTTTTATGGTCTTAGTATTGGTTCATTGAAATGAGAGAATGACTTTATGTCCTAGTTCATTCAATTAATGTACAAAATGAAACTTCAGAACATGTGGAAAGATGGAACCATTTTGTATCTAATTAAATTGTCTGGAAAGATGGAACCATTTTGTATCTAACTAATTTGTTTTCCTTCTCTGTTTTGTACTTGCCCAATATTGGTTTTAATCTTGTGATAGGTGATAGTCTTGATTAAAAGTTTTTTTTTTTTTAGTTTACATCTCATATGACTTTTGATCTAAATCTTGATACTTGGTCACTCACTGCTTCTTTCTGTCTTATTTTCATTAAATATGAGTTCTTTGTTGAAGCATAATGCCTAGTTCTTGCTTAGCAAGTTGGAGTTAGAAGCTAAGTCCATGTTCATTTAACTTTTAACCAAGTGTTTATGATTGTCTTTGTTATTATCTAAAGTTGTTTTCTTTCATGACTCACTTCCTTCACCTAGTCAAGAAGTCCAACTATGTATTCTCGAAAGTCATAAAAAATGAAACAAAAAATGAAGAAATAACTAGTTTGAAGATTTGCATCCCTCCATTATTTACTGTGAAATTGTGGATGTAAATTTTTTCATCCGGATCCTGTTCAAAGATTGTTTGTTATTTACAGTCGATTCCTAAAAGAAATGTGTGAAATTTATTAAAAAGAAAGGGGATATTTGTCTCCTCCTTCCGCTCATCTCTGTTTGATTTGTTCACAAGCATGTTTGGCCAGCTTATGAGATTGATTGGAAGTGTTCAGCATCTATCTTCGTCCTTAGAGTAAAATTATAGCCTTAGTTCGGGTCTTCTAAGCACCCGCTAATTGTTCAATACTTTGGGGCCTGGTAATTAATTTTTCATTTGTTAGTTAAAATCGCAGTGACTCTCCTATCTTTGCCTAAAATTGAAGATATTTTTCCTGGTTGTTAGTTTGCTTTCTATTTCAATGGCCGATATGGTGGTTTTTCTTAACAACATCCTTCTCTTTTGCAAATCTTGTATTTATCCATGCATAACATTGTTAAATTTCGTCAAATAGAGTCAGCTAGACCAAAGCATGTGATTTTTTTATTTGCTAATTATGCGGTATTTTCCTTTTAATATTTTGAGAATTTTGTTGGTTAATAATTGTGTATTCCCTGGAATATATATATATATATATATATATATATATATATATATATATATATATACACACACAAATATGTGTGCTATTGTTTAATGTCGTAGTTTGTTTATTAACTTTGCCATTGTTAATTTGGCTCCTTTGTTCTTCCCTTTAAAGTCGCTTGTTTCTGTGTAATTTGGATTTCTTAAGTGGGTTTCATCTTTGAATTTCGTCTTGTTTAAGTTACATCTCATTTATTTTATTTCCTAGTATGCTAATTTCTTGTCATTTTATTGCATGTAAAATCCGTCCGAGTTCGCCAAGAACTCATTTTCTTTCTTACGTTCTGAGTTGGCCACGGAGGTCCAAATTTCCTCCTCTCGAGTCAAACCTACAAAGCCGATGAACAGGTCCCGAAATGAAGGAAAACAAAGTAGAAGAATTTGAAGAGATGGGGCCAAAATGGCCCAAATTTATTTCTTAAAATTTTTGTATTTTTATTATTTTTGGGCCTAAGTCCTTGTCATTTTGTATTATTATTTACTATCTTATTAGTTTAGGACAGGTATAATCAAAATAGGCCTAAGGCCCAAAATGAAATGGGTCCAAATACCGGTCCAGGCGGACAGAACTGGATTTGGACCCAACGCTCTCTCTCTCTCTCTCTCTCTCTCTCTTTACTTTACCGTTTATACTTGTTATTAGCTTTAAGGTTGGAAAAATTCAAATTTTCGAAAGGCGCTTCATTTCATTTTTAACAAAATAACCAAATCGATCGTTTCTAAATAGACTTAAAAATTAAATTTTACAAGTCAGAGTCCCAATTAGATAGTAAAATCAATACTTCACTTTTCAAACAACTCTAGATAATATTTCTTATCGCAAAATTAAGTTAAGTTTTAGCCAAATAAGTTAGTTGTTGGATAATCGCGAGTTAGCAAATATTTTTGGTGCATTAAACACCGTCTAAGAATATAAATAGGAATTATCAAACCCCCTTAAATATTTTTCAACCGGTTTTCTATTTTAATCGATTGAAAAAACAGTTTTCTTGAATTTTCTCAATAATGAAGTGGCAACTCTCAAAAAGTCAAAAACTTATAAAAAATATTTTCCCGAAAATGTAAACATAATGTCGAATCTGCTGGGGACTTTGAAGGATTCTAACCTTAAAACTAACATGTTTTGGCTATGTGAAATTAACTGTTTATTTGTTTATTTATCGCTTTATTAAATTGTTGCACTTTCATGGCATAACAACTTCCATCAAACGATGATTAGTTTTTATTATCACTTAAAGGACGATTATGCGGGCTCACAATCATTCGTTAACCAAATCTTTCTCGGGGCACCATGACGAATGTAGTTGGCTACTTGATAGTGAACGGTCGTTAACTGTCCCAGGCTAAGTAGTCCGTTTGGGTCACCCTTTCCACTATAAATAAAACTCACTCCTAGTCAAACTAATATAAAGCTAAACAAAATTCTGAAAGTAGCGCATTGACCTAAGATGACCCAACACCCAAGGAGTGTTGGACCCATTTAAAAGACCGCCCTGAGTCCAAAGACCCACGACTCGATCTGACGATCATACTTATATGCTATTTGAAGGATGTTTGTGTGTTTGACGGATTGTTGTGTCTTGGGGGAGGGTGGCAACTAACTCTTTGTATGTTTTTGTAGATGTCAAGTCAATTCCTAAGTTTCAAAATGGTCGCTGAGACACCCGATATTCTTCGTGTGTGGTGGAACAACCTCAAAGACTTTCAAAAGAAAGAAATCTCGATTCACTTGGGCCACATACCTTCGATAATGAACTTCAAGGTTTGGCCCATGTTTATCGAGGTAATTACTCGATTCTGGGACGACAAAGGAATGGTTTTTCGATTTGGGAATGTCGAAATAACACCAACAATAAAGGAAATAAAAGATTGTTTGAATTCCATCGGAACGTGTGGCAAGAGGAAAAAATATCCAGATCATCACATCCTGCTAACAGCTAGGCCAACTAGTGCAAAACTGAAAGACATCTTACTGCTAGTGGACGCGGACTGGTTGGATGCTCAAAATATACCATTAATGAGATTTTTTGAAAGGTGAGGGCACGACAACTATTTCATATTATTTCCAAAAGAGTTCCATAATCATAGTACTTGGAGACAGGCTCAGACTATCGCGTTCTCCGCGTGCCTTATAGGAATGATGGTGTTCCCTCAAGATGAAGGAAAAGAGATCGATACCCGGATTGTGATGGTTGTAGACGCTATCTTCAGAGGGATTGGCAAAGAAGAAGAAGCAAAGAAACACTACAGTTTGGCCCCAATTATTTTGCCTGACATATATCGATCTCTGAGTTTGTGTAAGAACATTGCTTCAATAGTGGATGACTGAACATCTGTGTAAAAAAGACGGCAACCAGCAACAGGAGTTGTCCAAGCCGACCCAAACGAGTCCCCTTGACAATTACGAATTTTATCTAAAAATCCGCAAGTTCCCAATTCACACTACGAGAGATGCATGGGCGAAGGTATTCTATGACCTGAGAGAAGAAGGCATACAGTGGATGTTGCAGAACTTTATGTCAGAGAAGGTAGCGGCTCAGGGGGCCAAACGTCCTGTTTTGGTCCTTCCCGGCATCAGAGGAATGCGACCCTACAATCCAGCTAGGGTGATATGGCAATTAGGTAGGAGACAAATCACACATGTCCAAGAGGGATTCTAGCTCCTTCGTCATTGATTACAATGGGTGTGTTAAGATACCTTTCGCCAAAACCATCCTCCAAAAATGGGTCGGGCGCGTCAACATGAAGGGAAGTATTGCTGAAAACAGGTATGAAGCGGGATATGTTGTATTCTCCTCCATTGTCAGATCTTAAAACCTTAATACTAAGATTACAGTGATTTTCTACTAAAGCTTTAAATTGTTTAAAAACATCAAAGACTTCACTCTTCAGTCTTATGAAATAAACCCAACATTCTGGTGTAGTCATCAATAAAGAAGAGAAAGTATCTGTTACCACTCAGCGAATCTATTTTCATTGGGCCGCAAACATCCGTTTGAATGAGCTGTAGTTTCTGGTTATCTCTCCGTACTTGATTCGCTTGAAATGGAATTTTTTTTTGCTTTCCTTGTTGGCAAGTTTCACAAACTTGAGCATTAGAAAGAAATTCAGGCATATTTTTCACTAGCTCCTTTTTTCATCTCCGCTATGCTTCTCAGATTGAAGTGACCAAACCTTTTGTGCCATAGGTTTGTACATGTTTGTAAAGTAATAGTGTAAGTCTGCTCATTTATTTTCTCCCAATCAACTGAAAACATTTTGTTGCTCATCTTGACATAAAATAACTCTACTCCAGAAGGGTCAGAAACAACACATTCACGATTCTTAAAATGCAGAGAAAAATTATTTTCAAGCATTTGTCCAACACTGAACAAATTTTGACTCCTATCAGGTGTGCACAAAATATCAGGAATAGTTTTGATACCTGATATTGTTGAGATAAACACTGTACCTCTGCCTTTGACTTCTACTGCCTCACTGTTTTCCACTTTTACTTTAGATTTGTAAGTATCATCGAGGAATTTGAACAGTTCAACATCATTGCACAAGTGATGCGTGCAATCACTGTCAAGAACCATGAATCAGAGGATTCACTGATTGAAAAGTATGAAACTGCAAAGAGTTGCTCCTCATGTGCATTCGCAACTTCTGCTACTTGTGCTTGCAAAGCACCAGAGGCCTTTGCTCTTGATTTGCAGACCTTGGATATGTGTCATGTCTTCTTATAGTTGCCGCATATAACATTGACTCTCCACCAACAATACTTCTCCAGATGTGTATTTCTTTTACAATGTTTGCAAGGAGGGAACTTCTGCTTCACATCTCCACTATTATTTTCTCCATCATGCTTGCCCTTATTTTTTTGGTGGAATTGTTGCTTTCCTTTTTGCTTTTGTACAGAGAAAGCTCCTTCACTGAACTTTTCCTGTCTCATAGTCCTCCTTTGCTCTTGTGCTTGAAGAGCACACATTAGTTCATCTAATGAAAGTTTGCCAAGGTCCTTAGATTCTTCAAGAGAGGAAATCTTAGATTCAAACTTCTCAGGAAGAGTCACAAGAACTTTCTCCACAATTCGTTTGTCTGTAAATTCTTCACCAAGAAGTCTAATGTTATTAACAATTAAGGAGATTCGATCAGCATACTTACTGATAGTTTCATCGTCCTGCATATTCAAGGACTCAAACTCGCTTTTCAGGTTCAACACTTGCATTTGACGTGTTTAACCGCTGCCTTGATATTTTTCTTTCAACCTATCCCAAGCCTCTTTTGCAGTTTTGCAAGCCATGATTTTGTGAAACACAGAATTTGCCACAGCATTCTGCATATGCGACTTGGCTTTAGATTTCTTTGCTTTCTCTTCATTGTTGGATTTGATCTAGCCAAGGTAGGATTTGCTGGTAGAGCAGCAAGTGGTTTATCTTTCGTCATAGTTTTCCAAAGTTCAAAGGCTTCCAAAAAAGCTTGCATCTTCACAGATCAGATTTGGTAATTTTCACCAGTGAAAGTGAATGGTGTATTTAAAAGTAGGTTGTTGGATGTCATTTGTGTTGTAGGTTAAAATATTTTTGTCCTGTAAGATCAACTAGAGCCTCTGATGCCACTGTTAGAACAAAAATACTCAAGAAACTGATTTAAAAAAATAAAAATAGAGTGAACTTATGAAATTCCTTATGTATATTAATCTACAAAAAGTCTGAATTTATACAAGAAAAAAACATAAACATTAAAACTAAATAAGAACATGTGCCACTAACTACTATAATAGGGCCCACTAACAGCCATAAATGGGGCCACTAACTTCAGAAAGTTGAGCAACTAAAGTTGACTAAGTCTAGCTAGAAAATAGGAAGCACCAAACTGAAATAAGTAAAAACAGTAAAAATAATAATAAGCTGGAAAAATTGTCAATTGTCTTACATATGTCACATCTTATATTTTCCTAAAAATGAAGCCTAGTGTTAAGCCTCAAACTCTCCAAGTATCTTAAATTCAATGCTAATAATCTAACATACACCTAATAATTACTTATCTATCTCAATATAGAAATCTAAACTTGATTTTGCACTGTAATAATTATAATTGAAATAGTCCGATTTTTAACCCATGCGCTAACACAAAATCCCATAACCTCGAAATAACTATCATCTATATCCATTTATACCAATTCTAAATTCTACACATTACTATCTATGGCCATTATTAGAAAATCATTGACAATTCGATAAATACTAAATAATAAAATAAACCTTAGGAATCATTAGAAAGTCATTAGAAATTAACTTATCCTACCAAGAAACCATTCTACGATATAGTGTCAACTTTCCAAAATTTGCTTTTTTTAACTGTAATTACACCATTTATTTTCCAGCCTAAATTTTGTCAACACAAATTCATATCCATTAATGATGAATCCCAATCGATCATTAATGGATATGCAAAAGTTAATGCTGCCAAGTTACACACTATAAAGTGAATCAACTATCCAACCTTTGTATGCTATTCACTACAATATACCTATGTTCTAAAGGCATCTCCTAAATCTCTCTCTTTTCCATTCTTTAAGGTTGTTTTTCGGTTTAATTTCTTATTCGAGTTGGATCATGATTCCAAAAGTTGTTGTGGGTATTAAGAGAATTTGTACACCTTGTGGAATGTTTTCCCCATTTTTGGCACTTGATGGAATTTAATTGCAAAAACAATTGAGTTTTGCCCATACAGGTTTGAATTTAAGCTTGTCAGAGTTTTGTTTCTTGGTTTTCAGGATTTCAATTATTAGTGTGGTATGATCAAATGCATAATTTTTTAGCTTAAAATTTAAATCTTTGTCAAGATTGATTTTAATTTACTTGTGATTTATCATTTATTTATCGTGATGATTCATTTCTCCTTGTACTCCAATCTATAACACAACTTCTTTTGGAATATTATTAAAACTTTTTTTAACCTGCGTATGTTAAACGCAACTGGTGCTTCGGTTATCCGTCTTCTCTTTTTAGAAAAATAAATTGGGGTCATCTAGCCTGTAAACTCTAGCTACGTGATAAGTAGTTTGAGAGATTGCTGGGAAATATTTTATTTTTATTTTTGACGAATTAAAAAGTTTAACTAAAAGCATCCAGAAGATGCAAAAGAGGAGTAGTAAATGAGATATACAAAGGGTATGATAGCCATCTTTTGCATCTTCTGGATGCTTTCAGTTAAACTTTTTAATTAGTCAAAAATAAAAAGAAAATATTTCCCATCATTCTCTGAAACTACTAATCATGTATCTAGAGTTTACAAGCTAGATGACCCCAAACCTAATTTTCCTTTTCTAAATAGAAAAGACGGAATAACCGAAGCACCAGTTGCATTTAACATACAGAGGTTAAAAAAGTTGTACTAATATTCCAAAAGAAGTTGTGTTCTAGATTGAAGTACAACGAGAAATGAATCATCACGATAATAAAATGATAAATCACAAGTAAATTAAAACTAATCTCAACAAATATTAAATTCTAAGCACAAAAAATCAGCATTTGATCATACCACACTAATAATTGAAATCCTGAAAATCAAGAAACAAAACTCAAACAAGCATAAATTCAAACCTGTATAAGCAAAACTCAATTGTTTTTGCAATTAAATTCCATCAAGTGCCAAAAAGGGGGAAAACATTCCACAAGGTGTACAAATTCTCTTAATACCCACAACAACTTTTGGAATCAAGATCCAAGTCGACTAAGAAATTAATCGAAAAACAACCTTAAAGAATGGAAAAGAGAGATTTAGGACATGCCTTTAGAACATAGGTAAATTGTAGAGAATAGCATACAAAAGTTGGATAGTTGGTTCACTTTATAGTGTGTGACTTGGCAACATTAACTTCTGCATATTATTTTTTTTACCATCGATCAAATGTCCACCCTTAAAATGATGAACCATTAATGGGCATTAAATTCCTCCTTTAGGTTTATCAAATTAATAAGAAATTTCAAACAAATGCAAATATTTTGTTTCACTTTGAAATTAACTATTTTCTACTAATATAATAATATTATAATAACCACAATCTACTGCATTCTGACAATATATATTAATATGTAGAATTGAAAAGAATGAAAATTTCATCTTTTTACCTGAGCAATGTTATTGTTTATCTTCTCGCTGATAGCCGCCTCCGCCTCCACCTCTTTTATTTTTTTAAAATAAGAACTTATTAAACCTAACAACCCCACTAATCTATTATCACTTATGTGACATAAGGATAATAAAATATTAATTAATTTAGAGAGTTGGCCCATTAACCACCAATCAAATAATATTAATTAAATAGTCTAAAATTTCCATTTAAAATATTTAGGGAATGAGTCAAAATTGTTCTAGTTCTGAAAACAACCCAGCGGATCGTTACAGAGATGAAGATGAAGGGGTATTGAGTAGGGGTGGGGCTGCGTAATTAGCCATTTTTCCATGTCAACGCAAGTGTATCTCACACTCTTCATATTTTTGCTGATTATCAAAAAATGCCTAATATAAACAATTTTTGAATAGGTAAAAGTGTTCAATGGGTTGTAGGTACTAGTATTAGTTGAGATGTCTAAGTGAATATGCGGACAACTTTAAAAGACCGTCAATGACTTAAGTCACAAATCAATAAATGTTAATTTTGATCACACCAAAATCATTGTATCATATTTATCAAATTAACATTAAAAGTAATTATTATTGTACATAAAAAACAATGAATACATCAAAATCATTGTTATTTTACTAAATTAAGTATCATATTTATTGAATTATATAAAATAGAATTCATTATATATAAGTGCAATGTAGTACAATGTATGTGTAAAATTCATTGTAAATATTTTTTTGTAAAAACATTCATTGTAAAATATTTAAAAGAATTCAATCATTCATTGTAAAAAATAAATTCATTATACATAAATTCATCATTTTTTAATAATCAAATATTATTCATTATATCTTTACCAGAAATATTATATGTATAATGGTGATAGAATAAACTATAAAACAAACATAGAAAATTTTATAAAACCATATCCAAAAATGACTTCTGATGTCAGAATCAGAACAGTAATAATAAAAACCAAATCCATTTATAACTCAAAGCTATATAATTGTGTAGAAAAGAAAGTTCCATTCATTTACCGTTGCAAAATGGATGTAGTTTTCATTGGTTGTTCTTTTATGCTCCCTGTTTTATTGATTATTCTCTTTAAAAGAATGCTTTGTAGTAGAAGACAACAAAACAATAATTGTAGTAGTGTGGTGTCAATGGAGGATAGGCTTATCCAATTGCCAAATGAAGTGATTGTATCAATTCTCTCTCAAATCATAGTAGAGAAGCAGTCCAAAAAAGTTCTCTTTCAATTCAATGGCAGTATCTCTGGATGCATGTCACACGTCTAAAATTCGACATTTCACAGTTTATTACATAAAAGATGTTTTACTATCCAAGGTCATGTAGAAAGGAAGGGATGAAACATATCAATTTGATTGATAATGTTTTGGATTTCCACAATGGTGGCTACTTGGAAGAAGTCACTCTCTTGTTTCCTTTTCATAATCATTTTGTGCGTGTAATTAATAAATGTCTCAACTTTGTATCATCAAAGAAAAAGGTTGAAATCAAGTCACTAAATACATATAATCACCTCAATTATCACAATTTTATGGGTTTAATAAAGAAATACAACCACACACAACAAATAAAGTTGCTAAATACATCAGCTAATGCCCATATGATTTGGCATTCTCAAACTACAATCTATGATATTATAGTAATAATCTTTTCTGTTAGTCACACCCGTACTCGTATCAATGCCTGTCACATCATTGGTACAAGACCCCCATATTTCAATCATTGCCCATTGTCTATTCTATTTTTAATTTTAATTAGAAAACGCCCCTCAACAAAGTCTAGAAATCTTAACATACCTTGAATGTCGAACACGTGTCAAGTATCCTCAAGATTTATATTTCCCTTTCACAAAGCTTCGAGTGTTCCAATCCATCAAACATGCACTATTCGTTAGTAAGCAAATCTGTGGACACACTATATGTCTATAGCCTAGACACAAAATTCACCCAAATCTATAATTTAATTAATAAACCATGGTTCCAAGTTATATGTGACGTCGTATATTTTTCTATAAATTAAGCCTAGTGTTAAGCGTCAAACTCTTCAAGTATCTTAAATCCAACGCTAATCATATAACATACACCTAATAATTAGTTATCTATTTCAACACAAAAAATAAAACTTGATTTTCACTATAATAATAATAATTGAAATAGTCCAATTTTCAACCTATGCGCTAACACAAAATCCCAAAACCTCGAAATAACTATCATCTATATCCCTGTATATAAATTCTAAATTCTACACATTACTACCTATGACCATCATTAGAAAATCATTAACAATTCCATAAATACTAAATAAAAACTAAACCTTGGCAGTTATTAGAAATTCATTATCAATTAACTTATCCTAACAAGAAACAATCCTACGATATAATGTCAACTTTCCAAAATTTGCTTTCTTTAACTGTAATTGCACCATTTATTTTTCAGCCTAAATCTTTTCAACACAAATTCATATCCATTAATGATGAATCCCAATCGAAATAGTTTTAACACTGAATTGTTGATAACATTAACTTCTGCATATTTTTTTTTACCATCGATCAAATGTCCACCCTTAATATGATGAACCATTAATGGGCATTAAATGCCTCCTTTAGGTTTATCAAATTAATTCTAAAAAAAGAAGAAGTTTTCATTCTTTAATAAGAAATTTCAAACAAATGCAAATGTTTTATTTCACTTTGAAATTAACAAGTAATATAATAATATAATAATAGCAACAATCTACTGCATTCTGACAATATACATTAATATGTAGAATTAAAAAGAATGAAAATTTCTTGTTTTTACCTGAGCAATGTTATTGTTTTTCTTCTCGCTGATCGCCGCCTCTACCTCTTTTATTTTCTAAAATTAGAACTTATTAAATGTGAAAACCCCGCTAATCTATTATAGCTTATGTGACCTAAGGATAATAAAATATTAATTAATTTAGAGAGTTGACCCATTAATCACTAATCAAATAATATTAATTAAATAAATAATCTAAAATTTCCATTTAAAATATTTAGGGGAAGAGTCAAAATAGTTCTAGTTCTCAAAACGACCTAGCGGGTCGTTACATCATCTACCACTAAAACATACGTTCATCCTCGAACGGTAAGAGTGGCTGAAAGCTTAAAAAAATGGAGATATATGATCAACTTATTTGACTCGTACTTCTAAGTAGCCTCCTTAATTGGATGATGCTTCCATTGCACCTTTATTGGAGCAATTTCTTTCAACCTCAACTTTCAAATTGTCTATCTAAGATTTTTACTAGCTCCTCTTCAAATTCCAATTTTGATCAAGTATCCTTGAATCCTATGAAATCGCATGAGCACCATTCCTATGATACTTCTTCAACATCAAAATATAAAAATATAGGATGAACAACTGATAAGTCATGTGGCAAAGCAGATTCGTAAGCCACCTCACCTATATGTTGAACAATATTAAGGGAATGAATATACCTCATGTTGAACTTGCCCTCTTTTAAAAATCTCATCACACCCTTAATAAGTGAAATCTTCAATAACCTCTCTTTAACCATGAACTCCAAGTCGTAAACCTTTCGATCTGCGTAACACTTTTTCCTACTCTAAACCATGCGGAACCTATCCTGAATTATCTTGACCTTATCCAAGGATTCTCTCGATATATATTGTACACCACAACTAACATCATATAAACCAACCAAACAAATTGGAAATCGAATCACCTACTATACAAAGCCTCAAATGATATCATCTCGATACTCAAATGATAACTATCGTGGTATATAAACTCCACTAAAAACAAAAATGTATTCCAATGACTATCAAAATTGATCACACAAGTCCTAAGGGACCTGGATAGTCCATTCAAATACACTATCAATCTAAAGGTGGAAAGTTGTACTAAGATCCACTTGAGTACCCAACTTCGTCTGCATAGACCTCCAAACATGAGATGTCAATTATGTACCTCAAAGACACAATAAAAAATGGGCATCTCATAAAAGTGAACTATCTTCCGAATGTAGATCTAAGCTAACTTATCCAAACTACAAGTAATCTGAGTTGATATAAATATGTACACTTGGTCAATCGATCCATTATAACTCATATAACATCAAACTTGCACAAGATATGTGCCAACCCTGCGACAAAATTCATCGAAATATGTTTCCACTCCAACTCTAATATAAACATTATATAGGTCATACATTCATACTTTTGGTGCTCATAATTTACTTGATAACAATTCAAACACGAGATACATATCAAATCCCTTCATACGATACTGTCGATAATATTGCTTCAAGTTAAAATGTACCCCAATAGCCTATAAATGAAAACAATATCTACCTGTCGGCCTCTTCCATGATTAATCCAGTCAGCTCACATATTGGAAGAACATAATAAAATTCCTTACTCTTAAAACTCACTCATCACCAAGAATTTCTTCCTAGACTTCTCCTTGTAACACTTTATCGTAAGTCGTACACAAAGTTCCATCACCAAACTATCGAACACGAATCTTCTGCAATATGGACTATCTCACCTCCATGTAACAAATGTAGACTACCCATACTCACTGTATTTCACCGTAAGTTATCTACTATCACATTCTCTTTGTCCAAACGATAAACAATAATCATTCCATAGTCCTTGAGAAATTTCTATATCCATTTTCTGAAATTTAGGTTCTTCTTATTAAATATTATACTAAAACACCTCATAATACACACTATAAATATAATGCATCTATAATTTTAATGCAATCACCACCACCACCAATTTTAAGATATAACTAAGACAGTTCTTCTCATGAACTTGCAATTATCCCGAAGCATAAGCTATCACCTTTCTATATTAATACCCAACCAAAAGATAAATAGAAAGAAACACCATCCAAACGCAGCTGATGTTCAAGAATTAAAACATAATCTTTTTGACATTTGAATTCGATCTCCACCGTTCAAGTCAACCACCAAGATGTCAGGAACACTCAGTCAAAATTTCAGCCCAATCCAATTGTTAGTAAATCGGGAAACACGATCTGAAGGTTTCTGGTCAGAGAAAAAAAACTGCAGAAAAACAAATCTTTTTCTTCTCTCTTCTCTCTTGTTAAAAGCTTTCTCAAAAACCACTCTTATGTAATGTCCTTCAAAGAAAATACTAATGAGTAATTGAATTATTCTCTCAAGACCATCCTCTACTCATAAATTTGTGCTTTTCGTTATAAGTCAAAACCAACTACAAATAGGATTACAATTTCAATAATTTTCCTAATAGAATTGTAAACCAAAAATAAGGGAATAATTTCAATATATTTCAAGTAGGATTAGGCCATGAACCCTTTGGCTGGAACATGAGCAATAACCCAACATTGAGCTTTAGAAAGCTCACCTCACACACATCAACCCATTGAATAGCCACTTACTTTTAGGTTAATCTACTCAATGTTGGTGTAATGAATGAGAGCATCATCGATACTAACCAACTAAGCCTAAGAACTCTAAATATCACAACTAAAATAGTTCAGACCCAATTTCGAACTGCCTCCATTCTCTTGGGATCCCTCATACTACATTTCTTGATCACTACACATTTCAACTATGCCACCAAATTAATCGAAATCCACACTTTAAAAGAACATGAATAAAGCATAATTTTCTTCACATTTTTAAAGAACGATCCTCAAATAATATTGGTGATCCTTCCTACTTTGGGAGTATACCAATGTATCCTCAATGAAAATAATAACAAAGGAATCCCAATATGATAGAAACACCCAATAAAAGTATACTTTATCCAACAAAATTTCTTACTCAACAAGTCTTGTTACCGTTCTTTCAAATTCACCAAAGTATTTCAATAAGAAATAATAAAAATAGTCCATGTGTCTAACTATATGTCAATACTAAATTTTATATCAAACTCACATGGAATACCCTTTAATAAAACTCTTGCACCATTGGAATTGTCTCTATAGCAGACATATCATCACTAGTATAACAAACATAAGACGAATAAGTGAAGCAACACTTGTTCCCACACATTGAAACTTTAGAGACAAAAATACATTTCTTGAATGGGTACTGAGACTATCCTGTAACTTATGTTTTGAAATATCAGATATATTTAAAGTTAGTATGAAACTGTATGATGTAGAGAAATTTACTCCATTTTCGATATGATATTGAAGTCTAACACATTCAGAATAGTTAAGTCTTTACACGGGTCATGTACTACCAAGTCAACAACATAAGATCGATGCAATCGATCTACCACAAAGAATCATCTACCAGTTAAGAATATGTGAAAACATAGACGAAAAGCTTTAAAATATATTCAAATCCAAATAAGGTATGTACTTACGAAGTAGATCTACATTCAAAATAAAACTATAGTCAATTGAGAGTATATCGAATGATACTTTGAACCACCTTGATTAGCCCAATACAATTAGTTATTTATGAAGGTAATATTTCCAGTCACTGCTATATTGGTCTAAAATCTATTTAGTGATGCATAATTACTATGCATACATCTCTATACGTGTCCTCATGCAGTTTCATGCAACTATTCATTCCAAAATTCCTTAACTAAAGAATCTTTTCCCCCTCTTATTTTTAAATATTGTTACTAATCCTCAATCCAAAATCTGGAAAGCTCCTCATAATATGTATTTATCACTATTTATCAATAACCCTCCATTTAAATGTCTTTACTGGCTAATATTCAGTATCACCTTTTATAATCTTTTGATGTATTAGACTTAACCTACCTTGTGACTTTTATCAAATAAACATCCATACGGTCATAGTGCCATTCAACTTGAACTATTCAATTTATATTCAGTATACCTCCACTCTAAAGGATAAAAAATAAAGAAATTTGTCATACAAATCTTATAACAAATCTTACCCTCTAAAAAGCCATCAAAAGTGATCACAGTTTATATCTCTATCCTTTCTAAACTTCTCCTCATAGCATTACAATAATCATTATCCTCTTATTTAATTAATTAATCTTCTTAATCGTACATTTCTCCTCAAGATATTTAACATTATACCATTTCATTACTAAATTATTCACCTGTGATAAATACGGATCATAAAACTGTCTTAATAAATTAAAATGAAGTTTAAATATCTTGTCTAAATCAAACTTCAAGCAAACTCTTTTTACTAACTCCAACCTCATCATTCATTCTTTAAAATCATAAATCTCCTTACCGGATTATTTGAAGACCACATAATATTCATACTATACCTCATAACACCATCCTGTACTAATGAGGTCGAATTTGAAAGTGTCTCCTCACCATTGGTAAGAGAATGAAACAAAGAAATTTGACCTTAAAATGGAATCAAACACACGATAAGGAATGAAATAATAGAAGTTTCCTAAAGTTTTATAGCCTCTCGAAGATAAGTAACGAACGTCTACGCACCAATCCACAAGACTCTACTAGACTCAGCTCTTGTACTCGTGAGATCGATGAACCTAGGGATCTAATACAAAGTTGTCACGACCCAAAATCACTAGTCGTGATGGCACCTATGTTCCCAACCGATAGGTAAGCCAACCTCATACATTTACCAATTTAATTCAGTATTTAAAGTAGAAAGATAAGTGAAAATATAATATCAAAACACTAAGTGATTTACAAGCATTAAATGCTGAAACCTAAAAATACCACCCATGATTTAGTGTCATAAGTACAGGAGACTCTAAAATACGATACAACTCTGGGACTAAATGACCAACCTAAACGCGAGGAATACCCTAAATACTAAAATGAAATGATAACTTCTAAACACATAAAGGGAGGTGTGAGCCACAAAATAGCCAAGTAGCTCACCACAACTCCAAGATAATTGAGAACTTAGCTTTGAAATCTCCACAAAATGCACTTGAAATCGGAATGCAATTTGCACCACAAAAGAGTGAAGCAAGTGTAGTATGAATACAAAACCACGTGTGCCCAGTATATCTCATTGACCGACAACGAGGAAGTAGTGACAACAGTTTATAAGGAAATAATCCTTAAATTTTACAAGTCCACAATATATTTATCAAACAATTTATCATCAATAGGAAAAATCAATTTTCACGAAATGTCTAACCACCAAATAAGAACATAATCAACAAGAATGAAGGATGTAATGAGATGTAATGCAATGTGACACCATGAAATGATATGCCTCAGATGCCCAATACTCTCTCAACCGTATATACATAATAGTCTTCGAAAATACATCGAGAGTTCATGACCCATGGGGGACTCGCGAGGTCCATATACCCACATAGACGATCTTAACGCACTATCATAAAATACAATAATTTTGAGAACGGACGATCTCCACGAGCCCAACTTATAATCATAACCAATCACTCCCACAGACTATCTCCACGTGTCCAAATTATAATGATAACTTAATCTCAACACAGACGATCTCCACGTGTTGTACATTTACTCATACTCAATCTCATGTCAATGCATGTGCACAATATGATATCAACCAAGGGGATGATGCAACATCTTAATAAATCAAATGTCGCTATGCCATATAATCACCTCATTTATTACAATTATATGGGTTCAATAATGAAACACAATCAGACACACAAGAAATCAAGACACTAAATACATCAGCTAATGCCCATATGTTTTGGAATTCTCAAATTACAATCTATCATATTATAGTAATAAACTTTTCCGTTAATCACACCGGTACTCGTACCAATGCCTCTCACATCATTTGTACAAGAGCCCCATCTTTCAATCATTGCCCATTGTCTATTCCATTTTTAATTTTAATTAGAAACGCCCCTCAACAAAGTCTAGAAGTCTTAACATACTTTGAATACCGAACATGTGTCAAGAATCCTCAAGATTTACATTTCCCTTTCACAAAGCTTCGAGTGTTCCAATCTATCAAATATGCACTGTTCATAAGTAAACAAATCTGTGGACACACTACATGTCTATAGCCTAGACCCAAATTTCACCCAAATCTATAATTTAATCAATAAACCATGGTGCCAACTTATCCTACCAAGAAACCATCCTACGATATAGTTTCAACTTTCCAAAATTTGCTTTCTTTAACTGTAATTGCACCATTTATTTTCGAGCCTAAATCTTGCCAACACAAATTCATATCCATTAATGATGAATCCCAATCGAAATACTTCTAACACCGAATTGTTGGCAACATTAACTTCTGCATATTATTATTTTTTACCATCGATCAAATGTCCACCCTTAAAATGATGAACCATTAATGGGCATTAAAAGCCTCATTTAGGTTTATCAAATTAATTCTAAAAAAAGAAGAAGTTTTCAGTCTTCAATAAGAAATTTCAAACAAATGCAAATGTTTTATTTCACTTTGAAATTACGACTAATATAATAATATAATAATAACAACAATCTACTGCATTCTGACAATATACATTAATATGTAAATTAAAAAGAATGAAAATTTCTTGTTTTTATCTAAGCAATGTTATTGTTTTTCTTCTCGCTGATCGCCGCCTCTACCTCTTTTATTTTCTAAAATAAGAACTTATTAAATGTGACAACCCCACTAATCTATTATCGGTTATATGACCTAAGGATAATAAAATATTAATTAATTTAGAATGTTGGCTCATTAACCATCAATCAAATAATATTAATTAAATAAATAGTCTAAAATTTCCATTTAAAATAATTAGAGGAAGAGTCAAAATAGTTCTAGTTCTCAAAACGACATAGCGGGTCGTTACATCATCTACCACTAAAACATACGTTCGTCCTCGAACGGTAAGAGTGACTGAAAGCTTAAACAAATGGAAATATATGATCAACTTATTTGAATCGTACTTCTAAGTAGCCTCCTTAATTTGATGATGCTTCCATTGAACCCATACTGAAGTAATTTCTTTCAACCTCAACTTTCAAATTGTCTATCCAAGAATTTTACTAGCTCCTCTTCAAATTCCAATTTTGATCAAGTATCTTGAATCCTATGAAATCGCATGAGCACCATTCCAATGATACTTTTTCAACATCAAAATATAAAAATTTAGGATGAACACCTGATAAGTCATGTGGCAAAGCAGACTCGTAAGCCACCTCACCTATATGTTGAACAATAATAACGATATGAATATAACTCATGTTCGACTTGCCCTCTTTTAAAAATCTCATCACACACTTAATAAGTGAAATCTTCAATAAACCTCTCTTTAACCATGAACTCCAAATCGTAAACCTTTTGATGTGCGTAATTGTTTTCCTACTCTAAACCATGCGGAACCTATCCTGTATTATCTTGACCTTATCCAAGGATTCTCTTGATATATATTGTACACCACAACTAACATCATATAAACCAACCCAACAAATTGGAAATCGAATCACCTACTATGCAAAGACTCAAATGATACCATCTTGATGCTCAAATGATAACTATCGTGGTATGTAAACTCCACTAAAAACAAAAACTTATTACAATGACTATCAAAATTGATCACACATGTCCTAAGGGACCTGGATAGTCCATTCAAATACACCATCAATCTAAAGGTGGAAAGTTGTACTAAGATCCACTTGAGTACCCAACTTCTTCTACATAGACCTCCAAACATGATATGTCAATTATGTACCTCAAAGAAATAATAAAAAATGGGCATCTCATACAAGTGAACTATCTCCCGAATATAGATCTAAGCTAACTTATCCAAACTACAAGTAATCTGAGTTGATATAAATATGTACACTTGGTCAATCAATCCATTAAAACTCATATAACATCAAACTTGCACAAGATATGTGTCAACCCTGCCACAAAATTCATAGAAATATGTTTCCACTCCAACTCTAGTATAAACATCATTTAAGTCATACATTCATGCTTTTGGTGCTCATAATTTACTTGATAACAATTCATACACGAGATACAAATCAAATCCCTTCATACGATACTATCGATAATATTGTTTCAAGTTAAAATGTACCACAATAGCCTCTGAATGAAAACAATATCTGAAGTATCGTCCTCTTCCATGATTAATCTAGTGAGCTCACATATTGAAAGACCATAATAAAATTCCTTACTCTTAAAACTCACTCACCACCAATAATTTCTTCCTAGACTTCTCCTTGTAACACTTTATTGTAAGTCGTACACAAAGTTCCATCACCAAACTATCGAACATGAATCTTCTTCAATATGGACTATCTCACCTACATGTAACAAATGTAGACTACCCATACTCACTTTATTTCACCCTAAGTTTTCTACTATCACATTCTCTTTGTCCAAACGATAAACAATAATCATTCCATAGTCCTTGAGAAATTTCTGTATCCATTTTCTTAAATTTCGGTTCTTCTTATTAAATATTATACTAAAACACCTCATAATACACACTATAAATATAATGCCTCTATAATTTTAATGCAATCACCACCACCACCAATTTTAAGATATAACTAAGACAGTTCTTCTCATGAACTTGCAATTATCCCGAAGCATAAGCTATCACCTTTCTATATTAATACCCAACCAAAAGATAAATAGAAAGAAACACCACCCAAACGCAGCTGATGTTCAAGAATTAAAACATAATCTTTTTGACATTTGAATTCGATCTCCACCGTTCAAGTCAACCACCAAGATGTCAGGAACACTCAGTCGAAATTTCAGCCCAATCCAATGGTTAGTAAATCGGGAAACACGATCTGAAGGTTTCTGGTCAGAGAAAAAAAACTGCAGAAAAACAAATCTTTTTCTTCTCTCTTCTCTCTTGTTAAAAGCTTTCTCAAAAACCTCTCTTATGTAATGTCCTTCAAAGAAAATACTAATGAGGAATTGAATTATTCTCTCAAGACCATCCTCTACTCATAAATTTGTGCTTTTCGTTATAAGTCAAAACCAACTACAAATAGGATTACAATTTCAATAATTTTCCTAATAGAATTGTAAACCAAAATAAGGGAATAATTTCAATATATTTCAAGTAGGATTAGGCCATGAACCCTTTGGCTGGAACATGAGCAATAACCCAACATTGAGCTTTAGAAAGCTCACCTCACACACATCAACCCATTGAATAGCCACTTACTTTTAGGTTAATCTACTCAATGTTGGTGTAATGAATGAGAGCATCATCGATACTAACCAACTAAGCCTAAGAACTCTAAATATCACAACTAAAATAGTTCAGAACCAATTTCGAACTGCCTCCATTCTCTTGGGATCCCTCATACTACATTTCTTGATCACTACACATTTCAACTATGCCACCAAATTAATCGAAACCCACACTTTAAAAGAACATGAATAAAGCATAATTTCTTCACATTTTTAAAGAACGATCCTCAAATAATATTGGTGACCCTTCCTACTATGGGAGTATACCAATGTATCCTCAATGAAAATGGTAATAAAGGAATCCCAATATGATAGAAACACCCAATAAAAGTATACTTTATCCAACAAAATTTCTTACTCAACAAGTCTTGTTACCGTTCTTTCAAATTGACCAAAGTATTCCAATAAAAAATAATAAAAATAGTCCATGTGTCTAACTATATGTCAATACTAAATTTTATATCAAACTCACATGGAATACCCTTTAAGAAAACTCTTGCTCCATTGGAATTGTCTCTAAAGCAGACATATCATCACTAGTATAACAAACATAAGACGAATAAGTGAAGCAACACTTGTTCCCACGCATTGAAACTTTAGAGACAAAAATACATTTCTTGAATGGGTACTGAGTCTATCCTGTCACTGAAATTTTGAAATATCAGATATATTTAAAGTTAGTACGAAACTGTATGATGTAGAGAAATTTACTCCATTTTCGATATGATATTGAAGTCTAACACATTCAGAATAGTTAAGTCTTTACACGTGTCATGTACTACCAAGTCAACAACATAAAATTGATGTAATCGATCTACCACTAAGAATCATCTACCGGTTAAGAATATGTGCAAACATAGAAGAAAAACTTCAAAATAAATTTAAATCCAAATAAGGTATGTACTTACGAAGTAGATCTACACTCAAAATAAAACTATAGTCAATTGAGAGTATATCGAATGATACTTTGAACCACCTTGATTAGCCCAATACAATTAGTTATTTATGAAGGTAATATTTCCAGTCACTGCTATATTGGTCTAAAATCTATTTAGTGATGCATAATTACTATGCATACATCTCTATACGTGTCCTCATGCAGTTTCATGCAACTATTCATTACAATATTCATTATCCTCTTATTTAATTAATTAATCTTCTTAATCGTACATTTATCCTCAAGATATTTAACATTATACCATTTCATTACTAAATTATTCACCTGTGATAAATACGGATCATAAAACTGTCTTAATAAATTAAAATGAAGTTTAAATATCTTGTCTAAATCAAACTTCAAGCAAACTCTTTTTACTAACTCCAACCTCATCATTCATTCTTTAAAATCATAAATCTCCTTACCGGGTTATTTGAAGACCACATAATATTCATACTATACATCATAACACCATCCTCTACTAATGAGGTCGAATTTGAAAGTGTCTCCTCACCATTGGTAAGAGAATGAAACAAAGAAATTTGACCTTAAAATGGAATCAAACACACGATAAGGAATGAAATAATAGAAGTTTCCTAAAGTTTTATAGCCTCTCGAAGATAAGTAACGAACGTCTACGCACCAATCCACAAGACTCTACTAGACTCAGCTCTTGTACTCGTGAGATCGATGAACCTAGGGCTCTGATACAAAGTTGTCACGATCCAAAATCACTAGTCATGATGGCACCTATGTTCCCAACCGATAGGTAAGCCAACCTCATACCTTTACCAATTTAATTCAGTATTTAAAGTAGAAAGATAAGTGAAAATATAATATCAAAACACTAAGTGATTTACAAGCATTAAATGCGGAAACCTAAAAATACCACCCATGATTTAGTGTCATAAGTACAGGAGACTCTAAAATACGATACAACTCTGGGACTAAATGACCAACCTAAACGCGAGGAATACCCTAAATACTAAAATGAAATGATAACTTCTAAACACATAAAGGGAGGTGTGAGACACAAAATAACCAAGTAGCTCACCACAACTCCAAGAAAATTGAGAACTTAGCTTTGAAATCTCCACAAAATGCACTTGAAAGTGGAATGCAATTTGCACCACAAAAGAGTGAAGCAAGTGTAGTATGAATACGAAACCACGTGTACCCAGTATATCTCATTGACCGACAACGAGGAAGTAGTGACAACAGTTTATAAGGAAATAATCCTTAAATTTTACAAGTCCACAATATATTTATCAAACAATTTATCATCAATAGGAACAATCAATTTTCACGAAATGTCTAACCACCAAATAAGAACATAATCAACAAGAATGAAGGATGTAATGAGATGTAATGCAATGTGACACCATGAAATGATATGCCTCAGATGCCCAATACTCTCTCAACCGTATATACATGATAGTCTTCGAAAATACATCGAGAGTTCATGACCCATGGGGGACTCGCGAGGTCCATATACCCACACGGACGATCTTAACGCACTATCATAAAATACAATAATTCTGAGAACGGACGATCTCCACGTGCCCAACTTATAATCATAACCAATCACTCCCACGGACGATCTCCACGTGTCCAAATTATAATGATAACTTAATCTCAACACAGACGATCTCCACGTGTTATACATTTACTCATACTCAATCTCATGTCAATGCATGTGCACAATATGATATCAACCAAGGGGATGATGCAACATCTTAATAAATCAAATGTCGCTATGCCATATAATCACCTCATTTATCACAATTATATGGGTTCAATAAAGAAACACAATCAGACACACAAGAAATCAAGACACTAAATACATTAGCTAATGCCTGTATGTTTTGGCATTCTCAAATTACAATCTATCATATTATAGTAATAAACTTTTCCGTTAATCACACTGGTACTCGTACAATTGCCTGTCACATCATTGGTACGAGTCCCCCATCTTTCAATCATTGCCCATTGACTATTCCATTTTAAATTTTAATAAGAAAACGTCCCTCAGCGAAGTCTAGAAGTCTTAACATACCTTGAATGTCGAACACGTGTCAAGAATCCTCAAGATTTACATTTCCCTTTCACAAAGCTTCGAGTGTTCCAATCTATCAAATATGCACTATTCGTAATTAAGCAAATCTGTGGACACACAATTTGTCTATAGCCTAGACCCAAAATTCTCCCAAATCTATAATTTAATTAATAAACCATGGTGCCAACTAAAATGTCACATCTTATATTTTCCTAAAAATCAAGCCTAGTGTTAAGCCTCAAACTCTCCAAGTATCTTAAATTCAATGCTCATAACATAACATACACCTAATAATGACTTATCTATCTTAATATAGAAAAATAAACTTGATTTGCACTGTAATAATTATAATTGAAATAGTCCGATTTTTAACCCATGCGCTAACACAAAATCCCAAAACCTCGAAATAACTATCATCTATATCCAATTATACAAATTCTGAATTCTACACATTACTACCTATGGCCATCATTAGAAAATCATTGACAATTCGATAAATACTAAATATTAAACTAAACCTTGGAATCATAAGAAAGTCATTAGCAATTAACTTATCCTACCAAGAAACCATCCTACGATATAGTGTAAACTTTCCAAAATATGCTTTCTTTAGCTTTAATTACACCATTTATTTTCCAGCCTAAATCTTGTCAACACAAATTCATATCCATTAATGATGAATCCCAATCGATAATTAATGGATATGCAGAAGTTAATGTTGCCAAGTTACATACTATAAAGTGAACCAACTATCCAACCTTTGTATGCTATTCACTAAAATTTACCTATGTTTTAAAGGCATGTCCAAAATCTCTCTCTTTTCCATTCTTTAAGGTTGTTTTTCAATTTAATTTCTTATTCGAGTTGGATCTTGATTCCAAAAGTTGATGTGGGTATTAAGATAATTTATACACCTTGTGGAATGTTTCCCCCCTTTTTGGCACTTGATGGAATTTAATTCTAAGAACAATTGAGTTTTGCCCATACATGTTGGAATTTATGCTTGTCTGAGTTTTGTTTCTTGGTTTTCAGTATTTCAATTATTAGTGTGGTATGATCAAATGCATATTTTTTTAGCTTAAAATTTAAATCTTTGTTGAGATTGGTTTTAATTTACTTGTGATTTATTATTTTGTTATCGTGTTGATTCATTTCTCGTTGTACTCCAATCTATAACACAACTTCTTTTGGAATATTATTACAACTTTTTTTAACCTGCGTATGTTAAACGCAACTGGTGTTTAGGTTATTCCATCTTTTCTTTTTAGAAAAAGAAAATTGGGTTTGGGGTCATCTAGCCTGTAAACTCTAGATACATGATTAGTAGTTCGAGAGATTGATGGGAAATATTTTCTTTTTAATTTTGACGAATTCAAAAGTTTAACTGAAAGCATCCAGAAGATGCAAAAGAGGAGTAGTAAATGAGATATACAAAGGGTATAATAGCCATCTTTTGCATTTTCTGGATGCTTTCAATTAAACTTTTTAATTCGTCAAAAAAAAGAAAATATTTCCCATCAATCTCTGAAACTACTAATCATGTATCTAGAGTTTACAGGCTAGATAACCCCAAACCCAATTTTCTTTTTCTAAATAGAAAAGACGGAATATCCGAAGCACCAGTTGCATTTAGCATAAACAGGTTTAAAAAAGATGTAATAATATTCCAAAATAAGTTGTGTTCTAGATTGGAGTAAAACGAGATATGAATCATCACGATAGCAAAATGATAAATCACAAGTAAATTAAAACTGATCTCGACAAAGATTTAAATTTTAAGCACAATATTTGCATTTGATAATACCACACTAATAATTGAAATCCTGAAAACCAAGAAACAAAACTAAGACAAGCATAAATTCAAACCTGTATGGGCAAAACTCAATTGTTTTAGCAATTAAATTCCATCAAGTGCCAAAAAGGGGAAAACATTCCACAAGGTGTACAAATTCTCTTAATACCCACAACAACATTTGGAATCAAGATCCAACTCGAATAAGAAATTAAACCGAAAAACAACCTTAAAGAATGGATAAGAGAGAGATTTAGGACATGCCTTTAGAACATAGGTAAATTCTAGATAATAGCATACAAAGGTTGGATAGTTGGTTCACTTTATAGTGTGTAACTTGGCAACATTAACTTCTGCATATTATTTTTTTTACCATCGATCAAATGTCCACCCTTAAAATGATGAACCACTAATGGGCATTAAATGCCTCCTTTAGGTTTATCAAATTAATTCTAAAAAAAGAAGAAGTTTTCATTCTTAAATAAGAAATTTCAAACAAATGCAAATGTTTTGTTTCAATTTGAAATTAACTACTCTCTACTAATATAATATTATTCTACTGCATTCTGACAATATAAATTAATATGTAGAATTGAAAAGAATGAAAATTTCATCTTTTTACCTGAGCAATGTTATTGTTTTTCTTCTCGCTGATAGCCGCCTCCACCTCTTTTATTTTCTAAAACAAGAACTTATTAAACCTGACAACCCCACTAATCTATTATCACTTATGTGACCTAAGGATAATAAAATATTAATTAATTTAGAGAGTTGACCCATTAACCACCAATCAAATAATATTAATTAAATAAATAGTCTAAAATTTCCATTTAAGATATTTAGGGGAAGATTCAAAATAGTTCTAGCTCTCAAAGCGACCCAGCTAGCGGATCGTTACAAATATGAAGATTAAAGGGTATTGGGTAGGGGTGGGGCTGCGTAATAAGCCATTTTCCCATGTCAATGCAAGTGTATCTCACACTCTTCATATTTTTGCTGATTATCAAAAAATGCCTAATATAAACAATTTTTGAATAGGTAAAAGTGTTCAATAGGTTGTAGGTACTAGTATTAGTTGAGATGTCTAAGTGAATATGTGGACAACTTTAAAAGACCGTCGATGACTTAAGCCACAAATCAACAAATGTTAATTTTGATTACATCAAAATCATTGTATCATATTTATCAAATTCAAATTAAAATTAATTATATTGTACATCAAAATTATTGTTATTTTAGTAAATTAAGTATAATATTTATTGAATTCCTATAAAAAAAAATTCATTATATATAAGTACAATGTAGTACAATGTATGTGTATAATTCATTGTAATATTTTTTTTTGTTAAAACATTCATTGTAAGATATTTAAAGAATTCAATCATTCATTGTAAAAAATAAATTCATTATACATAAAGTCATTATTTTTTAATAATCAAATATTATTCATTATATCTTTACCAAAAATATTCTATGTATGATGGTGAGAGAATAAACTATAAAACAAACATAGGAAATTTTATGAAGCCATATCCAAAAATGACTTCTGATGTCAGAATTAGAAAAGTAATAATAAAAACCAAATCCATTTATAACTCAAAGCTATATAATTGTGTAGAAAAGAAAGTTCCATTCATTTACCTTTGCAAAATGGATGTAGTTTTCATGTGTTGTTCTTTTATTCTCCCTGTTTTATTGATTATTCTCTTTAGAAGAATGCTTTGTAGTAGAAGACAACAAAGCAATAGTTGTAGTAGTGTGGTATCAATGAAGGATAGGCTTATCCAATTGCCAAATGAAGTGATTGTAACAATTCTCTCTCAAATGATAATTAGAGAAGAAGTCCAAACAATTTCTCTTTCAATTCAATGGCAGTATCTCTGGATGCATGTCACACGTCTAAAATTCGACATTTCACAGTTTATTACATGAAAGATGTTTTGCGATGCAAGGTTATGTAGAAAGGACGGGATGAAAAATATCAATTTGATTAATAATGTTTAGGATTTCCACAATGGTGGCTACTTAGAAGAATTCACTCTCTCGTTTCCTTTACATAAGCATTTTATATGTGTAATTAATAAATGTCTCAACTTTGTATCATCAAAGAAAAAGGTTGAAATCAAGTCACTAAATACATATAATCACTTCAATTATCACAATTATATGAGTTTAATAAAGAAATACAACCACACATAAGAAATCAAATCACTAAATACATCAGTTAATGCCCATATGATTTGGCATTGTCAAACTACAATCTATGATATTATAGTAATAAACTTTTCCGTTAATCACACCGGTACTCGTACCAATGCCTCTCACATCATTGGTTCAAGAGCCCCATCTTTCAATCATTGCCCATTGTCTATTCCATTTTTAATTTTAATTAGAAACGCCCCTCAACAAAGTCTAGAAGTCTTAACATACCTTGAATACCGAACACGTGTCAAGAATCCTCAAGATTTACATTTCCCTTTCACAAAGCTTCGAGTGTTCCAATCTATCAAATATGCACTGTTCATAAGTAAACAAATCTGTGGACACACTACATGTCTATAGCCTAGACCCAAATTTCACCCAAATCTATAATTTAATCAATAAACCATGGTGCCAACTTATATGTCACGTCTTATATTTTCCTAAAATTTAAACCTAGTGTTAAGCCTCGAACTCTCCAAATATCTTAAATTCAATGTTAATCATATAACATACACCTAATAATTAGTTATCTATCTCAATATAGAAAAATAAACTTGATTTGAACACTAATAGTAAGAATTGAAATAGTCTGATTTTCAACCCATTCGCTAACACAAAATCCCATAACCTCGAAATAACTATCACATATATCCCTGCATACAAATTCTAAATTCTACACATTACTACCAACGGCCATCGTTTGAAAATCATTGACAATTCCATAAATACTAAATAATAAACTAAACATTGGCAATCATTAGAAAGTCATTATCAGTTAACTTATCCTACCAAGAAACCATCCTACGATATAGTTTCAACTTTCCAAAATTTGCTTTCTTTAACTGTAATTGCACCATTTATTTTCGAGCCTAAATCTTGCCAACACAAATTCATATCCATTAATGATGAATCCCAATCGAAATACTTCTAACACCGAATTGTTGGCAACATTAACTTCTGCATATTATTATTTTTTACCATCGATCAAATGTCCACCCTTAAAATGATGAACCATTAATGGGCATTAAAAGCCTCATTTAGGTTTATCAAATTAATTCTAAAAAAAGAAGAAGTTTTCAGTCTTCAATAAGAAATTTCAAACAAATGCAAATGTTTTATTTCACTTTGAAATTACGACTAATATAATAATATAATAATAACAACAATCTACTGCATTCTGACAATATACATTAATATGTAAATTAAAAAGAATGAAAATTTCTTGTTTTTATCTAAGCAATGTTATTGCTTTTCTTCTCGCTGATCGCCGCCTCTACCTCTTTTATTTTCTAAAATAAGAACTTATTAAATGTGACAACCCCACTAATCTATTATCGCTTATATGACCTAAGGATAATAAAATATTAATTAATTTAGAAAGTTGGCTCATTAACCATCAATCAAATAATATTAATTAAATAAATAGTCTAAAATTTCCATTTAAAATAATTAGAGGAAGAGTCAAAATAGTTCTAGTTCTCAAAACGACCTAGCGGGTCATTACATCATCTACCACTAAAACATACGTTCGTCCTCGAACGGTAAGAGTGACTGAAAGCTTAAACAAATGGAGATATATGATCAACTTATTTGAATCGTACTTCTAAGTAGCCTCCTTAATTTGATGATGCTTCCATTGAACCCTTACTGAAGTAATTTCTTTCAACCTCAACTTTCAAATTGTCTATCCAAGAATTTTACTAGCTCCTCTTCAAATTCCAATTTTGATAAAGTATCTTGAGTCCTATGAAATCGCATGAGCACCATTCCAATGATACTTTTTCAACATCAAAATATAAAAATTTAGGATGAACACCTGATAAGTCATGTGGCAAAGCAGACTCGTAAGCCACCTCACCTATATGTTGAACAATAATAACGATATGAATATAACTCATGTTCGACTTGCCCTCTTTTAAAAATCTCATCACACACTTAATAAGTGAAATCTTCAATAAACCTCTCTTTAACCATGAACTCCAAATCGTAAACCTTTTGATGTGCGTAATTGTTTTCCTACTCTAATGGTGGAAAGTTGTACTAATATCCACTTGAGTACCCAACTTCTTCTACATAGACCTCCAAACATGATATGTCAATTATGTACCTCAAAGAAAAAATAAAAAATGGGCATCTCATACAAGTGAACTATCTCCCGAATATAGATCTAAGCTAACTTATCCAAACTACAAGTAATCTGAGTTGATATAAATATGTACACTTGGTCAATCAATCCATTATAACTCATATAACATCAAACTTGCACAAGATATGTGTCAACCCTGCAACAAAATTCATAGAAATATGTTTCCACTCCAACTCTAGTATAAACATCATTTAAGTCATACATTCATGCTTTTGGTGCTCATAATTTACTTGATAACAATTCATACACGAGATACAAATCAAATCCCTTCATACGATACTATCTATAATATTGCTTCAAGTTAAACTGTACCACAATAGCCTCTGAATGAAAACAATATCTGAAGTATCGTCCTCTTCCATGATTAATCTAGTGAGCTCACATATTGAAAGACCATAATAAAATTCCTTACTCTTAAAACTCACTCACCACCAAGAATTTCTTCCTAGACTTCTCCTTGTAACACTTTATTGTAAGTCGTACACAAAGTTCCATCACCAAACTATCGAACACGAATCTTCTTCAATATGGACTATCTCACCTCCATGTAACAAATGTAGACTACTCATACTCACTGTATTTCACCCTAAGTTATCTACTATCACATTCTCTTTGTCCAAACGATAAACAATAATCTTTCCATAGTCCTTGAGAAATTTCTATGTCCATTTTCTTAAATTTAGGTTCTTCTAATTAAATGTTATACTAAAACACCTCATAATACACACTATAAATACAATGCCTCTATAATTTTAATGCAATCACCACCACCACCAATTTTAAGATATAACTAAGACAGTTCTTCTCATGAACTTGCAATTATCCCGAATCATAAGCTATCACCTTTCTATATTAATACCCAACCAAAAGATAAATAGAAAGAAACACCACCCAAACGCAGCTGATGTTCAAGAATTAAAACATAATCTTTTTGACATTTGAATTCGATCTCCACAGTTCAAGTCAACCACCAAGATTTCAGGAACACTCAGTCGAAATTTCAGCCCAATCCAATGGTTAGTAAATCGGGAAACACGATCTGAAGGTTTCTGGTGAGAGAAAAAAAAACTGCAGAAAAACAAATCTTTTTCTTCTCTCTTCTCTCTTGTTAAAAGCTTTCTCAAAAACCTCTCTTATGTAATGTCCTTCAAAGAAAATACTAATGATTAATTGAATTATTCTCTCAAGACCATCCTCTACTCATAAATTTGTGCTTTTCGTTATAAGTCAAAACCAACTACAAATAGGATTACAATTTCAATAATTTTCCTAATAGAATTGTAAACCAAAATAAGGGAATAATTTCAATATATTTCAAGTAGGATTAGGCCATGAACGCTTTGGCTGGAACATGAGCAATAACCCAACATTGAGATTTAGAAAGCTCACCTCACACACATCAACCCATTGAATAGCCACTTACTTTTAGGTTAATCTACTCAATGTTGGTGTAATGAATGAGAGCATCATCGATACTAACCAACTAAGCCTAAGAACTCTAAATATCACAACTAAAATAGTTCAGACCCAATTTCGAACTGCCTCCATTCTCTTGGGATCCCTCATACTACATTTCTTGATCACTACACATTTCAACTATGCCACCAAATTAATCAAAACCCACACTTTAAAAGAACATGAATAAAGCATAATTTTCTTCACATTTTTAAAGAATGATCCTCAAATAATATTGGTGATCCTTCCTACTATGGGAGTATACCAATGTATCCTCAATGAAAATAATAACAAAGGAATCCCAATATGATAGAAACACCCAATAAAAGTATACTTTATCCAACAAAATTTCTTACTCAACAAGTCTTGTTACCGTTCTTTCAAATTCACCAAAGTATTCGAATAAGAAATAATAAAAATAGTCCATGTGTCTAACTATATGTCAATACTAAATTTTATATCAAACTCACATGGAATACCCTTTAAGAAAACTCTTGCACCATTGGAATTGTCACTAAAGCAGACATATCATCACTAGTATAACAAACATAAGACGAATAAGTGAAGCAACACTTGTTCCCACGCATTGAAACTTTAGAGACAAAAATACATTTCTTGAATGGGTACTCAGACTATCCTGTCTCTTAAGTTTTGAAATATCAAATATATTTAAAGTTAGTACGAAACTGTATGATGTAGAGAAATTTACTTCATTTTCGATATGATATTGAAGTCTAACACATTCAGCATAGTTAAGTCTTTACACGTGTCATGTACTACCAAGTCAATAACATAAAATTGATGTAATCGATCTACCACTAAGAATCATCTACCGGTTAAGAATATGTGCAAACATAGAAGAAAAACTTTCAAAATAAATTTAAATCCAAATAAGGTATGTACTTACGAAGTAGATCTACACTCGAAATAAAACTATAGTCAATTGAGAGTATATCGAATGATACTTTGAACCACCTTGATTAGCCCAATACAATTAGTTATTTATGAAGGTAATATTTCAAGTCACTGCTATATTGGTCTAAAATCTATTTAGTGATGCATAATTACTATGCATACATCTCTATACGTGTCCTCATGCAGTTTCATGCAACTATTCATTCCAAAATTCCTTAACTAAAGAATCTTTTCCCCCTCTTATTTTTAAATATTGTTACTAATCCTCAATCCAAAATCTGGAAAGCTCCTCATAATATGTATTTATCACTATTTATCAATAACCCTCCATTTAAATGTCTTTACTGGCTAATATTCAATATCACCTTTTATAATCTTTTGATGTATTAGACTTAACCTACCTTGTGAATTTTATCAAATAAACATCAATACGGTCATAGTGCCATTCAACTTGAACTATTCAATTTATATTCAGTATACCTCCACTCTAAAGGATAAAAAAAAGAAATTTGTCATACAAATCTTATAACAAATCTTACCCTCTCAAACGCCTTCAAAAGTGATCACAGTTTATATCTCTATCCTTTCTAAACTTCTCCTCATAGCATTACAATAATCATTATCCTCTTATTTAATTAATTAATCTTCTTAATCGTACATTTCTCCTCAAGATATTTAACATTATACCATTTCATTACTAAATTATTCACCTGTGATAAATACGGATCATAAAACTGTCTTAATAAATTCAAATGAAGTTTGAATATCTTGTCTAAATCAAACTTCAAGCAAACTCTTTTTACTTACTCCAACCTCATCATTCATTCTTTAAAATCATAAATCTCCTTACCGGGTTATTTGAAGACCACATAATATTCAAACTATACCTCATAACACCATCCTCTACTAATGAGGTCGAATTTGAAAGTGTCTCCTCACCATTGGTAAGAGAATGAAACAAAGAAATTTGACCTTAAAATGGAATCAAACAAACGATAAGGAATGAAATAATAGAAGTTTCATAAAGTTTTATAGCCTCTCGAAGATAAGTAACGAACGTCTACGCACCAATCCACAAGACTCTACTAGACTCAGCTCTTGTACTCCTGAGATCGATGAACCTAGGGCTCTGATACAAAGTTGTCACGACCCAAAATCACTAGTTGTGATGGCACCTATGTTCCCAACCGATAGGTAAGCCAACCTCATACCTTTACCAATTTAATTCAGTATTTAAAGTAGAAAGATAAGTGAAAATATAATATCAAAACACTAAGTGATTTACAAGCATTAAATGCGGAAACCTAAAAATACCACCCATGATTTAGTGTCATAAGTACAGGAGACTCTAAAATACGATACAACTCTGGGACTAAATGACCAACCTAAACGCGAGGAATACCCTAAATACTAAAATCAAATGATAACTTCTAAACACATAAAGGGAGGTGTGAGCCACAAAATAGACAAGTAACTCACCAGAACTCCAAGATAATTGAGAACTTAGCTTTGAAATCTCCACAAAATGCACTTGAAATTGGAATGCAATTTGCACCACAAAAGAGTGAAGCAAGTGTAGTATGAATACGAAACCACGTGTACCCAGTATATCTCATTGACCGACAACGAGGACGTAGTGACAACAGTTTATAAGGAAATAATCCTTAAATTTTACAAGTCCACAATATATTTATCAAACAATTTATCATCAATAGGGACAATCAATTTTCACGAAATGTCTAACCACCAAATAAGAACATAATCAACAAGAATGAAGGATGTAATGAGATGTAATGCAATGTGACACCATGAAATGATATGCCTCAGATGCCCAATACTCTCTCAACCGTATATACATGATAGTCTTCGAAAATACATCGCGAGTTCATGACCCATGGGGGACTCACGATGTCCATATACCCATACGGACGATCTTAACGCACTATCATAAAATACAATAATTCTGAGAACGGACGATCTCCACGTGCCCAACTTATAATCATAACCAATCACTCCCACGGATGATCTCCACGTGTCCAAATTATAATGATAACTTAATCTCAACACAGACGATCTCCACGTGTTGTACATTTACTCATACTCAATCTCATGTCAATGCATGTGCACAATATGATATCAACCAAGGGGATGATGCAACATCTTAATAAATCAAATGTCGCTATGCCATATAATCACCTCATTTATCACAATTATATGGGTTCAATAAAGAAACACAATCAGACACACAAGAAATCAAGACACTAAATACATCAGCTAATGCCCATATGTTTTGGCATTCTCAAATTACAATCTATCATATTATAGTAATAAACTTTTCCGTTAATCACACTGGTACTCGTACAATTGCCTGTCACATCATTGGTACGAGACCCCCATCTTTCAATCATTACCCATTGAATATTCCATTTTTAATTTTAATAAGAAAACGTCCCTCAACGAAGTCTAGAAGTTTTAACATACCTTGAATGTCGAACACGTGTCAAGAATCCTCAAGATTTACATTTACCTTTCACAAAGCTTCGAGTGTTCCAATCTATCAAATATGCACTATTCATAAGTAAGCAAATCTGTGGACACACAATATGTCTTGTCACGACTGGAATCTAGACCCCAGACGAGATCGGCGTTGCTGACCTCTCAGAGGTCGCAGACAAGCCTACTTACATCGTTCTTACTTTACATAGGTTAATTTTTGCGGAAAATTTGAAACTTTTTGTTTCCTAACATAATTATAAAACCATTCTCATTAATACGTAATTGTTCACCATCAACCATCTAACATTAAGAGATAAGCAACTGAAAGAAATAGATCAATTCTTATTAAGTGTATAATTGCCAAAATGGCACCAATACATAGTCTGAATAAAAATAGGAAAGAAACGCTAGTGGAACATGCTCCACTAGCTCAATTCTAAAGCTAATCTAGAATATAAAATAGTAGCATCCTCGAAATCATGAGGACCTACCAAAACTGAATGAATGCTGGACGTCCGGATAACTGCAGCGATGATCCTGTAGCTCTATCGTCCACCTGTGCCTGCACCTAAAATAGTAGAGTTTGTATAGGGTTAGTACACACTTGTACTAAGTATGGGTATATGCAAGCACACACCAAGGACATGCATGAGAAAGAATAGCTCTTTCCTAACAACATGATTTTTGGAAGTCAAGTCAGTGGACTTGCCAAATTGAGATTTGGAAAGTTTCCTAATTTGGATTAGGAAAGTAAATGATCTTTCCAAATTTGGATTAGGAAAGTCAGTGAGCTTTCCAAATTGGAAATAGGAAAGTTATGCCATGAGAATAACATACATCATCATACTTTTCACGTTTGCACACAGCACATAACATTTACATATAGCACATATCATATAGTATACAGTACATTTTGCATGTAGCACATAACTTCTTTCATATAATTCATTCATATGCCATGAGACCTTGGAATCATGGACTTGATATTAAGACATCCCAGAAATGAGGGCTCAACATATGGGACCTCAACTAGGGAGTCTTCATTAGCAAACACAGAGTCTGCTTCATTTATTCATACGTACTTCATTTCATTTCGTTCATAGTGCAGTGTAACCACCGGTTATACCTAGGATGTAGTTTAAGACTTTCATTAGGTTCGTTGTGCAATGACCAAGAATGACCTAATGTCATTACTTGAATCTAACTCACCTTTTGATTATCCTATCCTAACACCTTTGGTATTCATTCATTTCATTATGTGCATCATTTGAGGCTGGCCTCATTCATTTATTGGGAACTTTAACTTTAACCGACATAGATCATGTGAGCATTATGAAATCCAGTGTCTCCCCCACACCGAAAAGAGGTGGAATCACCGGCCAAAGTGATCCAATAACATGCTAGCGTACATGGGAATTTAACCCCGCCAGACCCCTATATTGGCAGTATAGGTTCGAAGACTAGGAGATATAAGGAGATCCATACCCGGCATGATGGACAGTCTCATCTCATGAGAGTTACGTGAACCTCCGCCCTTGCCGAAAGAAGGCATCACCGCTCATAGCTAGTCTATCGGTGCTCCGTATAAAGTTCCATTACATTCATCTCATACGTCATGGAAGCTGGCTTCTAGTATGAGGACATCATAGCTCATTAGATGATTTCTCATCTCATCATTAGTATTAAGTGTGTTAAGCTCAATACTTTCATTAGAGTGTTCATAGAGACTGATCTCTTCATTATCTTACACTCTCATAGGTGAGTACGTTCTGGTAACATTTACTTAGGCTCATTTGAGATTGCTCTCATCTTTTATATTATCCTCATATCATGTTTTCACCACATTCATTAACATTAGCACATTTGCTCTTCATAATTACTCACCCCTTTTTACGTGAATGTTCACTTCCTCATATTCCAATGCACTTGGCCATTTAGTGTGTTTCACACTTTTACTTAACCCTTCTAGGGTTTCATCATTTCATTTTTCGTTCATCATTTCATTGTTCATTTCCTCATTTCATTGTTCATTTCGTCATTTCTTTGTTCATTTCATCATATCATTGTTCATTTCATCATTTCATTGTTCATTTCATCATATGCCAATGCACTTGGCCATTTAGTGTATTTACACTCATACTTAACCCTTCTAGGGTTCATCATTTCATTTCATACATCTTAGGTTCACTTACTTTTGAACGTATGTTAGACTTATGAGTCTATACACACAAGCCATGAGGCTCCATTCATAATTCGTTAAGTGATTCATACATTCCTAAGATTATGTAGTACAAGACTTATGTATCTTGTATATATGCCAAGATCTTGATTTCGATCTAAGTAGATGGCATTATTCTTGGATGATTTGTTCACGTATGACTTACGTATCAAACGGAAGTTTGGGCAAGGAAACCCAAGTCTTGAATCAATTGAGTATCATTTATATTTTTAATTAATTTTATTCTAATATTCATAACATTTTAACCCTAAGTTAAATCACAATCTTAACATTGAAGGGTTAATTTTCTATTTAGAAATAATTCTAATTTGGCCGAAGGGTTGTGGGTTCGAACCCCCACAACCCTTTTTTTTAGTTTTTATTAATTTCATCTTGCCCAATTTCGCCTAAATCAAGAGGTTGTGGGATCAAATCCCCACAGCCTCTTTTATTTTTATTCTTTAATTCTCCTAAGTAGGGAGGTTGTGGGTTCGAACCCCTACAGCCTCCTTACATTTTATTAATTTTTGCTAGGGGCTGTGAGGTGGTGGGTTCGAACCCCCACAGCCCCATATATATATTTTCAATATTTTCTCTAAGTTAAGAGCATGGACAGTGAGGTCGTGGGATCGAACCCCCACGGCCTCACCTATTTTTTTTTAAACTGATTTTCGCCTCCTTTATTCCAGCCTTGAGGTTGTGGGTTCGATTCCCACGCCTCACATCTTTTATTTTTTCTTATTTCTCCCTCTTCTTTGCTGCCCATAAGTCATGGGTTCGATTCCCCTCCATCCCCATTTTTTTTATTTTGTTCATTTTGTGGGCAGCAGCTAAGGGGTTCGAATCCCCTTAGCCCCAACACATTTTTTTTTAAAATTTCAGCCTTGAGGTTATGTGAGGTCTTGGGTTCGATTCCCCTTGACCTCACCTATTTTAATCCCTTTTTTAAAAAACCCCCAAAGTCTCCAGAACTGCCCGAAATTAACATTAAAATCTGGAAATTTTAATTACCTTTTTACAATCTATTTTCCTCCACTTTTTAACGTTGAAACTTTATGCATTTGGAGTAGTGCTTAGTGAATCCTTTAGGTGCATTTTCATGAACATATTTGGCCAAGAATTCTTCATTTAAGTTCAGCCACTTTACACTTAATTGAACGTCATCATTTGCATAAGTTTATACACTTAAATGACACCCAAAAATCATATCAAACTTGAAGCCACAAATCAACACTCATTTACAGTAAGTTTACAATAACTTCTCTTTTTTTTTCCACATACTCACACATATTTTTCGCAACAAAGCTTGTCATTCATATGATTCCAAATACATGTTCATTCAACACATTGCAACACCTAATTTCTACCATCAAACATACCAACCTACGAATTCGTTGGGAGCTAATGACAGGGACATGCAACGGGGAAAACAATCCTAGTTTTGAGCCAAATAATCTGAGTCCTAGGGGTCTCTTGGGAAAGGGACCAAGAGTAAGAAGACCCATACCTTTGTTTTCTTGTTAAATGTCCAGAATGCTGCCCAAGAACTTCTCCACAAATCAGTCCACACACCCAAAGTCACACCTTACCCGACTAGCGTAGTATGTGTTGCTTAACGTTACCGAATTGCTTTCTCTTTTGTGTTTCTAGCTTTCAAGTTCTTGATGAACTTTTGCATTTACTTGGTTCTTCTTTTCTGATTGTTTTATCACGTTTTGCAGCCTGAAAAAGAGAGTGAAAGAGAGAGAGATTAACGTGAAAAGAGAGTGGGGGATGGGAGATAGTGGTCTAGTAGAAGTAGGACTAGTTGGTAGGACTTAGTCAACTTAAATAATTAATTAAAATTAATAAAAATCTGATTTCTTTTTTTCCTAAATCAACTAATATTAATTAATTAATTAAATTAATTTATCCATTTAAATAAAAACAAGTTAAATCATTGCTTCCACCTAGGTTCGAACCCGGGTGGAGCAAGACTTCACTTCAAGAGCTCAATTTCGGCTCTCTCTCCCCAAATTGCCCCTCCATCTTATTAAATAATTAATTATATATTTAGGGTAATTACGATACTACCCTTAGCCTGGTAAAAGACCATTTTACCCCTAGACCCTCAAAACATAAAATTCCTTCTTTTTAAGTCCGGTAAAAACTCCTTCGATTAAATCTTTGTTTTCGAGAGCCTTACTTGGTTGGTCCCAACCTTTCCAAGCTCAATTAACTCCCCAAGTTAGTTGTCTTGGTTGTAGCAAGGGTTCCGAAGTCTGGTTCTGCGCGCATCGATCCCTGTGAACCCTGGTCTAATCATAGGCATTCTTGACACACTAAGCATTTCTTATCTTATCCATTTTCAGGGGTGTTACATTATCCCCCCCTTAGGAACATTCGTCCCCGAATGACACTACTAATTATCTAGCGTAATGTCAGTCAGATCATAACATAGTTACTATACACAATCAAGCGATAGCAACAAAGAATGGAGAGATAAGGAAACTTAGACTTAAGAGTAGGAAGTCTAACCTCAAGGGCTGAATAGATGAGGGTAGCGGGATCTCATGTCGGCCTCGGCCTCCCACGTAGCACCTTCAACAAGATGATTCCTCCACAATACCTTCACTGTAGCAATCTCCTTGTATACTCTATCAGCTCTTACATTTCCTCCCGTTCGGACAATCCTTCATAATGTGACCCGGTTTGCCACAACTATAACATCATTAGGGTCCATCATACATTCTCCTCCATGCATTATGCCACACTTCCTATTAGGTGGCCTCTCCTGGGCTGTAAAGTCTTACGAACTTCAGGGAGTAATCCCTGACTGATATCGAGCCCTGCTTAAGGTTGATGAATTCCTCAACCTTAGTCTCCTTCATTTATCTGGGAAAGAACTGCTCTAGAGTAGCCATTTTGAAAAGATTCCAAGTAATAGGACCTCCTCCTAAGGCCTTGCTATCCTGTCACACCTTATACCAGGATTGAGCTACATCCTTTAGCTGGTAGGATGTCAACTCAGACTTCTTCACATCAATCAAACCCAACAGCCTGAGCTTGTAAAGTGCTAGCTTGGGCCATTTATACCAACATTGTTCTTACTTCATCATCTGTCAACCCATCTGGGTTAACAGGCATCTCTATTCCAGCAGCTGGATCCTGGGGGAAAACTTGGATTACCCTAGTAGCTGCTCCTCCAATATCTCCGTCTGCTTTTCTCCTTGTATTAATCTTTCGGAAACTTCAAGAGTTGATGTTAGACACGCTCATAACACCAAGAAAATCAGACATTAGGAAAAGCACGATAAGATCAGAAGAAGGGAAACTTTCCTACGCATCATGCAGTCTCTAATCCAGGATAGTAGTGCACTTCACTACCATGACTTAGAAACTACTCAATGTGGTTGATGTGAACTTATTATCCTCGGAAGTAAACCTAGTGCTCTGATACCAACTTTGTCACGACTGGAATCTAGACCCCAGATGAGATCGGCGTTGTTGACCTCTCAGAGGCCGCAGACAAGCCTACTTACATCGTTCTTACTTTACATAGGTTAATTTTTGCGGAAAATTTGAAACTTTTTGTTTCCTAACATAATTATTAAACCATTCTCATTAATACGTAATTGTTCACCATCAACCATCTAACATTAAGAGATAAGCAACTGAAAGAAATAGATCAATTCTTATTAAGTGTATAATTGCCAAAATGGCACCAATACATAGTCTGAATAAAAACAGGAAAGAAACGCTAGTGGAACATGCTCCACTAGCTCAACTCTAAAGCTAATCTAGAATATAAAATAGTAGCATCCTCGAAATCATGAGGACCTACCAAAACCGAATGAATGCTGGACGTCCGGATAACTGCAGCGATGATCCTGTAGCTCTATCGTCCACCTGTGCCTGCACCTAAAATAGTAGAGTTTGTATAGGGTTAGTACACACTTGTACTAAGTATGGGTATATGCAAGCACACACCAAGGACATGCATGAGAAAGAATAGCTCTTTCCTAACAACATGATTTTTGGAAGTCAAGTCAGTGGACTTGCCAAATTGAGATTTGGAAAGTTTCCTAATTTGGATTAGGAAAGTAAATGATCTTTCCAAATTTGGATTAGGAAAGTCAGTGAGCTTTCCAGATTGGAAATAGGAAAGTTATGCCATGAGAATAACATACATCATCATACTTTTCACGTTTGCACACAGCACATAACATTTACATATAGCACATATCATATAGCATACAGTACATTTTGCATGTAGCACATAACTTCTTTCATATAATTCATTCATATGCCATGAGACCTTGGAATCATGGACTTGATATTAAGACATCCCAGAAATGAGGGCTCAACATGTGGGACCTCAACTAGGGAGTCTTCATTAGCAAACACAGAGTCTGCTTCATTCATTCATACGTACTTCATTTCATTTCGTTCATAGTGCAGTGTAACCACCGGTTATACCTAGGATGTAGTTTAAGACTTTCATTAGGTTCGTTGTGCGATGACCAAGAATGACCTAATGTCATTACTTGAATCTAACTCACCTTTTGATTATCCTATCCTAACACCTTTGGTATTCATTCATTTCATTATGTGCATCATTTGAGGCTGGCCTCATTCATTTATTGGGAACTTTAACTTTAACCGACATAGATCATGTGAGCATTATGAAATCCAGTGTCTCCCCCACACCGAAAAGAGGTGGAATCACCGGCCAAAGTGATCCAATAACATGCTAGCGTACATGGGAATTTAACCCCGCCAGACCCCTATATTGGCAGTATAGGTTCGAAGACTAGGAGATATAAGGAGATCCATACCCGGCATGATGGACAGTCTCATCTCATGAGAGTTACGTGAACCTCCGCCCTTCCCGAAAGAAGGCATCACCGCTCATAGCTAGTCTATCGGTGCTCCGTATAAAGTTCCATTACATTCATCTCATACGTCATGGAAGCTGGCTTCTAGTATGAGGACATCATAGCTCATTAGATGATTTCTCATCTCATCATTAGTATTAAGTGTGTTAAGCTCAATACTTTCATTAGAGTGTTCATAGAGACTGATCTCTTCATTATCGTACACTCTCATAGGTAAGTACGTTCTGGTAACATTTACTTAGGCTCATTTGAGATTGCTCTCATCTTTTATATTATCCTCATATCATGTTTTCACCACATTCATTAACATTAGCACATTTGCTCTTCATAATTACTCACCCCTTTTTACGTGAATGTTCACTTCCTCATATTCCAATGCACTTGGCCATTTAGTGTGTTTCATACTTTTACTTAACCCTTCTAGGGTTTCATCATTTCATTTTTCGTTCATCATTTCATTGTTCATTTCATCATTTCATTGTTCATTTCGTCATTTCTTTGTTCATTTCATCATATCATTGTTCATTTCATCATTTCATTGTTCATTTCATCATATGCCAATGCACTTGGCCATTTAGTGTATTTACACTCATACTTAACCCTTCTAGGGTTCATCATTTCATTTCATACATCTTAGGTTCACTTACTTTTGAACGTATGTTAGACTTATGAGTCTATACACACAAGCCATGAGGCTCCATTCATAATTCGTTAAGTGATTCATACATTCCTAAGATTATGTAGTACAAGACTTATGTATCTTGTATATATGCCAAGATCTTGATTTCGATCTAAGTAGATGTCATTATTCTTGGATGATTTGTTCACGTATGACTTACGTATCAAACGGAAGTTTGGGCAAGGAAACCCAAGTCTTGAATCAATTGAGTATCATTTATATTTTTAATTAATTTTATTCTAATATTCATAACATTTTAACCCTAAGTTAAATCACAATCTTAACATTGAAGGGTTAATTTTCTATTTAGAAATAATTCTAATTTGGCCGAAGGGTTGTGGGTTCGAACCCCCACAACCCTTTTTTTTAGTTTTTATTAATTTCATCTTGCCCAATTTCGCCTAAATCAAGAGGTTGTGGGATCAAATCCCCACAGCCTCTTTTATTTTTATTCTTTAATTCTCCTAAGTAGGGAGGTTGTGGGTTCGAACCCCTACAACCTCCTTACATTTTATTAATTTTTGCTAGGGGCTGTGAGGTGATGGGTTCGAACCCCCACAGCCCCATATATATATTTTCAATATTTTCTCTAAGTTAAGAGCATGAACAGTGAGGTCGTGGGATCGAACCCCCACGGCCTCACCTATTTTTTTTTAAACTGATTTTCGCCTCCTTTATTCCAGCCTTGAGGTTGTGGGTTCGATTCCCACGCCTCACATCTTTTATTTTTTCTTATTTCTCCCTCTTCTTTGCTGCCCATAAGTCATGGGTTCGATTCCCCTCCATCCCCATTTTTTTTATTTTGTTCATTTTGTGGGCAGCAGCTAAGGGGTTCGAATCCCCTTAGCCCCAACACATTTTTTTTTAAAATTTCAGCCTTGAGGTTATGTGAGGTCTTGGGTTCGATTCCCCTTGACCTCACCTATTTTAATCCCTTTTTAAAAAACCCCCCAAAGTCTCCAGAACTGCTCGAAATTAACATCAAAATCTGGAAATTTTAATTACCTTTTTACAATCTATTTTCCTCCACTTTTTAACGTTGAAACGTTATGCATTTGGAGTAGTGCTTAGTGAATCCTTTAGGTGCATTTTCATGAACATATTTGGCCAAGAATTCTTCATTTAAGTTCAGCCACTTTACACTTAATTGAACGTCATCATTTGCATAAGTTTATACACTTAAATGACACCCAAAAATCATATCAAACTTGAAGCCACAAATCAACACTCATTTACAGTAAGTTTACAATAACTTCTCTTTTTTTTTTTCACATACTCACACATATTTTTCGCAACAAAGCTTGTCATTCATATGATTCCAAATACATGTTCATTCAACACATTGCAACACCTAATTTCTACCATCAAACATACCAACCTACGAATTCGTTGGGAGCTAATGACAGGGACATGCAACGGGGAAAACAATCCTAGTTTTGAGCCAAATAATCTGAGTCCTAGGGCTCTCTTGGGAAAGGGACCAAGAGTAAGAAGACCCATACCTTTGTTTTCTTGTTAAATGTCCAGAATGCTGCCCAAGAACTTCTCCACAAATCAGTCCACACACCCAAAGTCACACCTTACCCGACTAGCGTAGTATGTGTTGCTTAACGTTACCGAATTGCTTTCTCTTTTGTGTTTCTAGCTTTCAAGTTCTTGATGAACTTTTGCATTTACTTGGTTCTTCTTTTCTGATTGTTTTATCACGTTTTGCAGCCTGAAAAAGAGAGTGAAAAAGAGAGAGATTAACGTGAAAAGAGAGTGGGGGATGGGAGATAGTGGTCTAGTAGAAGTAGGACTAGTTGGTAGGACTTAGTCAACTTAAATAATTGATTAAAATTAATAAAAATCTGATTTCTTTTTTTCCTAAATCAGCTAATATTAATTAATTAATTAAATTAATTTATCCATTTAAATAAAAACAAGTTAAATCATTGCTTCCACCTAGGTTCGAACCCGGGTGGAGCAAGACTTCACTTCAAGAGCTCAATTTCGGCTCTCTCTCCCCAAATTGCCCCTCCATCTTATTAAATAATTAATTATATATATATTTAGGGTAATTACGATACTACCCTTATCCTGGTAAAAGACCATTTTACCCCTAGACCCTCAAAACTTAAAATTCCTTCTTTTTAAGTCCGGTAAAAACTCCTTCGATTAAATCTTTGTTTTCGAGAGCCTTACTTGGTTGGCACCAACCTTTCCAAGCTCAATTAACTCCCCAAGTTAGTTGTCTTGGTTGTAGCAAGGGTTCCGAAGTCTGGTTCTGCGCGCATCGATCCCTGTGAACCCTGGTCTAATCATAGGCATTCTTGACACACTAAGCATTTCTTATCTTATCCATTTTCAGGGGTGTTACATTATCCCCCCTTAGGAACATTCGTCCCCGAATGACACTACTAATTATCTAGCGTAATGTCAGTCAGATCATAACATAGTTACTATACACAATCAAGCGATAGCAACAAAGAATGGAGAGATAAGGAAACTTAGACTTAAGAGTAGGAAGTCTAACCTCAAGGGCTGAATAGATGAGGGTAGCGGGATCTCATGTCGGCCTCGGCCTCCCACGTAGCACCCTCAACAAGATGATTCCTCCACAATACCTTCACTGTAGCAATCTCCTTGTATACTCTATCAGCTCTTACATTTCCTCCCGTTCGGACAATCCTTCATAATGTGACCCGGTTTGCCACAACTATAACATCATTAGGGTCCATCATACATTCTCCTCCATGCATTATGCCACACTTCCTATTAGGTGGCCTCTCCTGGGCTGTAAAGTCTTACGAACTTCAGGGAGTAATCCCTGACTGATATCGAGCCCTGCTTAAGGTTGATGAATTCCTCAACCTTAGTCTCCTTCATTTATCTGGGAAAGAACTGCTCTAGAGTAGCCATCTTGAAAAGATTCCAAGTAATAGGACCTCCTCCTAAGGCCTTGCTATCCTGTCACACCTTATACCAGGATTGAGCTACATCCTTTAGCTGGTAGGATGTCAACTCAGACTTCTTCACATCAATCAAACCCAACAGCCTGAGCTTGTAAAGTGCTAGCTTGGGCCATTTATACCAACATTGTTCTTACTTCATCATCTGTCAACCCATCTGGGTTAACAGGCATCTCTATTCCAGCAGCTGGATCCTGGGGGAAAACTTGGATTACCCTAGTAGCTGCTCCTCCAATATCTCCGCCTGCTTTTCTCCTTGTATTAATCTTTCGGAAACTTCAAGAGTTGATGTTAGACACACTCATAACACCAAGAAAATCAGACATTACGAAAAGCACGATAAGATCAGAAAAAGGGAAACTTTCCTACGCATCATGCAGTCTCTAATCTAGGATAGTGGTGCACTTCACTACCATGACTTAGAAACTACTCAATGTGGTTGATGTGAACTTATTATCCTCGGAAGTAAACCTAGTGCTCTGATACCAACTTTGTGACGACTGGAATCTAGACCCCAGACGAGACCGGCGTCGTTGACCTCTCAGAGGTCGCAGACAAGCCTACTTACATCATTCTTACTTTACATAGGTTAATTTTTGCGGAAAATTTGAAACTTTTTGTTTCCTGACATAATTATAAAACCATTCTCATTAATACGTAATTGTTCACCATCAACCATCTAACATTAAGAGATAAGCAACTGAAAGAAATAGATCAATTCTTATTAAGTGTATTATTGCCAAAATGGCACCAATACATAGTCTGAATAAAAATAGGAAAGAAACACTAGTGAACATGCTCCACTAGCTCAACTCTAAAGCTAATCTAGAATATAAAACAGTAGCATCCTCGAAATCATGAGGACCTACCAAAACCGGATAAATGCTGGACGTCCGGATAACTACAGCGATGATCCTGTAGCTCTATCGTCCACCTGTGCCTGCACCTAAAATAGTAGAGTTTGTATAGGGTTAGTACACACTTGTACTAAGTATGGGTATATGCAAGCACACACCAAGGACATGCATGAGAAAGAATAGCTCTTTCCTAACAACATGATTTTTGGAAGTCAAGTCAGTGGACTTGCCAAATTGAGATTTGGAAAGTTTCCTAATTTGGATTAGGAAAGTAAATGATCTTTCCAAATTTGGATTAGGAAAGTCAGTGAGCTTTCCAGAATGGAAATAGGAAAGTTATGCCATGAGAATAACATACATCATCATACTTTTCACGTTTGTACACAGCACATAACATTTACATATAGCACATATCATATAGCATACAGTACATTTTGCATGTAGCACATAACTTCTTTCATATAATTCATTCATATGCCATGAGACCTTGGAATCATGGACTTGATATTAAGACATCCCAGAAATGAGGGCTCAACATATGGGACCTCAACTAGGGAGTCTTCATTAGCAAACACAGAGTCTGCTTCATTCATTCATACGTACTTCATTTCATTTCGTTCATACTCCAGTGTAACCACCGGTTATACCTAGGATGTAGTTTAAGACTTTCATTAGGTTCGTTGTGTAATGACCAAGAATGACCTAATGTCATTACTTGAATCTAACTCACCTTTTGATTATCCTATCCTAACACCTTTGGTATTCATTCATTTCATTATATGCATCATTTGAGGCTGGCCTCATTCATTTATTGGGAACTTTAACTTTAACCGACATAGATCATGTGAGCATTATGAAATCCAGTGTCTCCCCCACACCGAAAAGAGGTGGAATCACCGGCCAAAGTGATCCAATAACATGCTAGCGTACATGGGAATTTAACCCCGCCAGATCCCTATATTGGCAGTATAGGTTCGAAGACTAGGAGATATAAGGAGATCCATACCCGGCATGCCGGACAGTCTCATCTCATGAGAGTTACGTGAACCTCCGCCCTTCCCGAAAGAAGGCATCACCGCTCATAGCTAGTCTATCGGTGCTCCGTATAAAGTTTCATTACATTCATCTCATACGTCATGGAAGCTGGCTTCTAGTATGAGGACATCATAGCTCATTAGATGATTTCTCATCTCATCATTAGTATTAAGTGTGTTAAGCTCAATACTTTCATTAGAGTGTTCATAGAGACTGATCTCTTCATTATCTTACACTCTCATAGGTGAGTACGTTCTGGTAACATTTACTTAGGCTCATTTGAGATTGCTCTCATCTTTTATATTAGTCTCATATCATGTTGTCACCACATTCATTAACATTAGCACATTTGCTCTTCATAATTACTCACCCCTTTTTACGTCAATGTTCACTTCCTCATATGCCAATGCACTTGGCCATTTAGTGTGTTTCACACTTTTACTTAACCCTTCTAGGGTTTCATCATTTCATTTTTCGTTCATCATTTCATTGTTCATTTCATCATTTCATTGTTCATTTCGTCATTTCTTTGTTCATTTCATCATATCATTGTTCATTTCATCATTTCATTGTTCATTTCATCATATGCCAATGCACTTGGCCATTTAGTGTATTTACACTCATACTTAACCCTTCTAGGGTTCATCATTTCATTTCATACATCTTAGGTTCGCTTACTTTTGAACGTATGTTAGACTTATGAGTCTATACACACAAGCCATGAGGCTCCATTCATAATTCGTTAAGTGATTCATACATTCCTAAGATTATATAGTACAAGGCTTATGTATCTTATATATCTGCCAAGATCTTGATTTCGATCTAAGTAGATGGCATTATTCTTGGATGATTTGTTCACGCATGACTTACGTATCAAACGGATGTTTGGGCAAGGAAACCCAAGTCTTGAATCAATTGAGTATCATTTATATTTTAAATTAATTTTATTCTAATATTCATAACATTTTAACCCTAAGTTAAATCACAATCTTAACATTGAAGGGTTAATTTTCTATTTAGAAATAATTCTAATTTGGCCGAAGGGTTGTGGGTTCGAACCCCCACAACCCCTTTTTTTAGTTTTTATTAATTTCATCTTGCCCAATTTCGCCTAAATCAAGAGGTTGTGGGATCAAATCCCCACAGCCTCTTTTATTTTTATTCTTTAATTCTCCTAAGTAGGGAGGTTGTGGGTTCGAACCCCTACAGCCTCCTTACATTTTATTAGTTTTTGTCCAAGAACTTCTCCACAAATCAGTCCACACACCCAAAGTCACACCTTACCCGACTATCGTAGTATGTGTTGCTTAACGTTACCGAATTGCTTTCTCTTTTGTGTTTCTAGCTTTCAAGTTCTTGATGAACTTTTGCATTTACTTTGTTCTTCTTTTCTGATTGTTTTATCACGTTTTGCAGCCAGAAAAAGAGAGTGAAAGAGAGAGAGAGATTAACGTGAAAAGAGAGTGGGGGATGGGAGATAGTGGTCTAGTAGAAGTAGGACTAGTTGGTAGGACTTAGTCAACTTAAATAATTAATTAAAATTAATAAAAATATGATTTCTTTTTTTCCTAAATCAGCTAATATTAATTAATTAATTAAATTAATTTATCCATTTAAATAAAAACAAGTTAAATCATTGCTTCCACCTAGGTTCGAACCCGGGTGGAGCAAGACTTCACTTCAAGAGCTCAATTTCGGCTCTCTCTCCCCAAATTGCCCCTCCATCTTATTAAATAATTAATTATATATATATCTAGGGTAATTACGATACTACCCTTAGCCTGGTAAAAGACCATTTTACCCCTAGACCCTCAAAACTTAAAATTCCTTCTTTTTAAGTCCGGTAAACACTCCTTCGATTAAATCTTTGTTTTCGAGAGCCTTACTTGGTTGGTCCCAACCTTTCCAAGCTCAATTAACTCCCCAAGTTAGTTGTCTTGGTTGTAGAAAGGGTTCCGAAGTCTGGTTCTACGCGCATCGATCCCTGTGAACCCTGGTCTAATCATAGGCATTCTTGACACACTAAGCATTTCTTATCTTATCCATTTTCAGGGGTGTTACATGTCTATAGCCTAGACCCAAAATTCTCCCAAATCTATAATTTAATTAATAAACCATGGTGCCAACTAAAATGTCACATCTTATATTTTCCTAAAAATCAAGCCTAGTGTTAAGCCTCAAACTCTCCAAGTATCTTAAATTCAATGCTAATAACATAACATACACCTAATAATGACTTATCTATCTTAATATAGAAAAATAAACTTGATTTGCACTGTAATAATTATAATTGAAATAGTTCGATTTTTAACCCATGCGCTAACACAAATTCCCAAAACCTCGAAATAACTATCATCTATATCCAATTATACAAATTCTAAATTCTACACATTACTACCTATGGCCATCATTAGAAAATCATTGACAATTCGATAAATACTAAATAATAAACTAAACCTTGGAATCATAAGAAAGTCATTAGCAATTAACTTATCCTACCAAGAAGCCATCCTACGATATAGTGTAAACTTTCCAAAATTTGCTTTCTTTAGCTTTAATTACACCATTTATTTTCCAGCCTAAATCTTGTCAACACAAATTCATATCCATTAATGATGAATCCCAATCGATCATTAATGGATATGCAGAAGTTAATGTTGCCAAGTTACATACTATAAAGTGAACCAACTATCCAACCTTTGTATGCTATTCACTAAAATTTACCTATGTTTTAAAGGCATGTCCAAAATCTCTCTCTTTTCCATTCTTTAAGGTTGTTTTTCAATTTAATTTCTTATTTGAGTTGGATCTTGATTCCAAAAGTTGATGTGGGTATTAAGAGAATTTATACACCTTGTGGAATGTTTCCCCCCTTTTTGGCACTTGATGGAATTTAATTCTAAAAGCAATTGAGTTTTGCCCATACATGTTTGAATTTATGCTTGTCTGAGTTTTGTTTCTTGGTTTTCAGTATTTCAATTATTAGTGTGGTATGATCAAATGCATATTTTTTTAGCTTAAAATTTAAATCTTTGTTGAGATTGGTTATAATTTACTTGTTATTTATCATTTTGTTATCTTGTTGATTCAATTCTCGTTGTACTCCAATCAATAACACAACTTCTTTTTGAATATTATTATAGATTTTTTTAACTTGTGTATGTTAAACGCAACTGGTGCTTCGGTTATCCGTCTTTTCTTTTTAAAAAAAGAAAATTGGGTTTGGGGTCATCTTGCCTGTATACTCTAGATACATGATTAGTAATTTGAGAGATTGATGGGAAATATTTTCTTTTTATTTTTGATGAATTAAAAAGTTTAACTGAAAGCATCCAGAAGATGCAAAAGAGGAGTAGTAAATGAGATATACAAAGGTTATGATAGCCATCTTTTGCATCTTCTGGATGCTTTCACTTAAACATTTTAATTAGTCAAAAATAAAAAGAAAATATTTCCCATCAATCTCTGAAACTACTAATCATGTATCTAGAGTTTACAGACTAGATGACCCCAAACCTAATTTTCTTATTCTAAATAGAAAATACGGAATAACCGAAGCACCAGTTGCATTTAACATACAGAGCTTAAAAAAGTTGTAATAATATTCCAAAAGAAGTTGTGTTCTAGATTGGAGTACAATGAGAAATGAATCATCACAATAAGAAAATGATAAATCACAAGTAAATTAAAACTAATCTCTACAAAAATTTAAATTTTAAGCACAAAAAATCTGCATTTGATCATACCACACTAATAATTGAAATCCTGAAAACCAAGAAACAAAACTCAGACAAGCATAAATTCAAACCTGTATAGACAAAACTCAATTGTTTTTGCAATTAAATTCCATCAAGTGCCAAAAAGGGGGAAAACATTCCACAAGGTGTACAAATTCTATTAATACCCACAATAATTTTTGGAATCAAGATCTAACTAGAATAAGAAATTAAACCGAAAAACAACCTTAAAGAATGGAAAAGAGAGAGATTTAGGACATGCCTTTAGAACGTAGGTAAATTGTAGAGAATAGCATACAAAGGTTGGGTAGTTGGTTCACTTTATAGTGTGTAACTTGGCAACATTAACTTCTGCATATTATTGTTTTTATCATCGATCAAATGTCCACCCTTAAAATGATGAACCATTAATGGGCATTAAATGCCTCCTTTAGGTTTATCAAATTAATAAGAAATTTCAAACAAATGCAAATGTTTTGTTTCACTTTGAAATTAACTACTGTCTACTAATATAATAATATTATAATAACAACAATCTACTGCATTCTTACAATATACATTAATATGTAGAATTGAAAAGAATGAAAATTTCTTATTTTTACCTGAGCAATGTTATTGTTTATCTTCTCGCTGATAGCCGCCTCCATCTCTTTTATTTTCTGAAATAAGAACTTATTAAACCTAACAACCCCACTAATCTATTATCACTTATGTGACCTAAGGATAATAAAATATTAATTAATTTAGAGAGTTGGCCCATTAACCACCAATCAAATAATATTAATTAAATAGTCTAAAATTTCCATTTAAAATATTTAGGGAAAGAGTCAAAATTGTTCTAGTTCTGAAAATGACCCAGCGGATCGTTACAAAGATGAAGATGAAAGGGTATTGGGTAGGGGTGGGGCTGCGTAATTAGCCATTTTTCCATGTTAACGCAAGTGTATCTCACACTCTTCATATTTTTGCTGATTATAAAAAAATAACTAATATAAATAATTTTTGAATAGGTAAAAGTGTTCAATAGGTTGTAGGTACTTGTATTAGTTGAGATGTCTAAGTGAATATGCGGACAACTTCAAAAGACCATCGATGACTTAAGTCACAAATCAATAAATGTTAATTTTGATTACATCAAAATCATTGTATCATATTTATCAAATTCACATTAAAAGTAATTATTATTGTACATAAAAAACAATGAATACATCAAAATCATTGTTATTTTACTAAATTAAGTATCATATTTATTGAATCCTATAAAAAGAATTCATTATATATAAGTGCAATGTAGTACAATGTATGTGTATAATTCATTGTAATATATTTTTTTGTAAAAACATTCATCGTAAAATATATAAAAGAATTCAATCATTCATTGTAAAAAATAAATTCATTATACATAAAGTCATTATTTTTTAATAATCAAATATTATTCATTATATCTTTACGAGAAATATTCTATGTATGATGGTGAGACAATAAACTATAAAACAAACATAGGAAATTTTATGAAACCATATCCAAAAATGACTTCTGATGTCAGAATTAGAACAGTTATAATAAAAATCAAATCCATTCATAACTCAAAGCTATATAATTGTGTAGAACAGAAAGTTCCATTCATTTACCGTTGCAAAATGGATGTAGTTTTCATGTGTTGTTGTTTTATTCTCCCTGTTTTATTGATTATTCTCTTTAGAAGAATGCTTTGTAGTAGAAGACAACAAAATAATATTTGTAATAGTGTGGTATCAATGGAGGATAGGCTTATCCAATTGCCAAATGAAGTGATTGTACCAATTCTCTCTAAAATCATAATTAGAGAAGCAGTCCAAACAAGTTCTCTTTCAATTCAATGACAGTATCTCTGGATGCATGTCACACGTCTAAAATTCGACATTTCATAGTTTATTACATAAAATATGTTTTACTATCCAAGGTTATGTAGAAAGGAAGGGATGAAACATATCAATTTGATTGATAATGTTTTGGATTTCCACAATGGTGGCTACTTGGAAGAATTCACTCTCTCGTTTCCTTTTCGTAAGCATTGTATGCGTGTAATTAATAAATGTCTCAACTTTGTATCATCAAAGAAAAAGGTTGAAATCAAGTCACTAAATACATATAATCACCTCAATTATCACAATTATATGGGTTTAATAAAGAAATACAACCACACACAAGAAAACAAGTCACTAAATACATCAGCTAATGCTCATATGATTTGGCATTCTCAAACTACAATCTATGATATTACAGTAATAATCTTTTCCGTTAATCACACTGGTACTCGTACCAATGCCTGTCACATTATTGGCACAAGACCCTCTTCTTTCAATCATTGCCCAATGTCTATTCCATTTTTAATTTTAATTAGAAAACTCCCCTCAACAAAGTCAAGAACTCTTAACATACCTTGAATACCGAACACGTGTCAAGAATCCTAAAGATTTACATTTCCCTTTCACAAAGCTTCGAGGGTTCCAATCTATCAAATATGCACTATTCGTAAGTAAGCAAATCATTGGACACACTATATGTCTATAGCCTAGACCCAAAATTCACCCAAATATTTTAATTAATAAACCATGGTGCCAACTTATAAGTCACGTCTTATATTTTCCTATAAATTAAGCCTAGTGTTAAGCCTCAAACTCTCCAAGTATCTTAAATCCAATGCTAATCATATAACATACACCTAATAATTAGTTATATATCTCAATATAGAAAAATAAACTTGATTTGCACTGTAATAATAATAATTGAAATAGTCCGATTTTCAACCCATGCGCTAACACAAAATCCCAGAAACTCGAAATAACTATCATCTATATCCCTGTATACAAATTCTAAATTCTACAAATTACTACCTATGGCCATCATTAGAAAATCATTGACAATTCATAAATACTAAATAATAAACTAAACCTTGGCAATTATTAGAAAGTCATAATCAATTAACTTATCCTACCAAGAAACAATCCTACGATATAGTGTCAACTTTCCAAAATTTGCTTTCTTTAAATGTATTTGCACCATTTATTTTCCAGTCTAAATCTTGTCAACACAAATTCATATCCATTAATGATGAATCCCAATCGAAATACTTCTAACACCGAATTTTTGGCAACATTAACTTCTGCATATTATTTTTTTACCATCGATCAAATGTCCACCCTTAAAATGATGAACCATTAATGGGCATTAAATGCCTCCTTTAGGTTTATCAAATTAATTCTAAAAAAAAAGAAGTTTTCATTCCAAGGATTCTCTCGATATATATTGTACACCACAACTAACACATATAAACCAACCCAACAAATTGCAAAGCGAATCACCTACTATACATAGTCTTTAATGATATAATCTCGATGCTCAAATGATAACTATCATGGTATGTAAACTCCACTAAAAACAAAAATGTATTCCAATGACTATCATAATTGATCACACAAGTCCTAAGGGACCATGATAGTCCATTCAAATACACCATCAATCTAAAGGTGGAAAGTTGAACTAAGATCCACTTGAGTACCCAACTTCTTATGCATAGACCTCCAAACATGAGATGTCAATTATGTACCTCAAAGAAACAATAAAAAATTGGCATCTCATACAAGTGAACTATCTCCCGAATGTAGATCTAAGCTAACTTATCCAAACTACAAGTAATCTGAGTTGACATAAATATGTACACTTGGTCAATCGATCCATTATAACTCATATAATATCAAAGTTGCACAAGATATGTTCCAACCCTGCCATAAAATCCATAGCAATATGTTTCCACTCCAACTCTAGTATAAACATCATATAGGTCATACATTCATGCTTTTGGTGCTCATAAATTACTTGATAACAATTCAAACACGAGATACATATCAAATCCCTTTATACGATACTATCGATAATATTGCTTCAAGTTAAAATGTACCCCAATAGACTATAAATGAAAACAATATCTAACTATCGGCCCCTTCCATGATTAATCCAGTCAGCTCACATATTGGAAGAACATAATAAAATTCCTTACTCTTAAAACTCACTCATCACCAAGAATTTCTTCCTAGACTTCTCCTTGTAACACTTTATCGTAAGTAGTACACAAAGTTCCATCACCAAACTATCGAACATGAATCTTCTTCAATATGGACTATCTCACCTCCATGTAACAAATGTAGACTACCCATACTCACTGTATTTCACCCTAAGTTATTTACTATCACATTCGCTTTGTCCAAACGATAAACAATAATCATTCCATAGTCCTTGAGTAATTTCTATATCCATTTTCTTAAATTTAGGTTCTTATTATTAAATATTATACAAAAACACCTCATAATACACACTATAAATATAATGCATCTACAATTTTAATGCAAGCACCACCACCATCAAGTTTAAGATATACCTAAGACAGTTCTTCTCATGAACTTGCAATTATCCTTAAGCATAAGCTATCACCTTTCTATATTAATACCCAACAAAAAGATAAATAAAAAGAAACACCACCTAAACGCAGCTGATGTTCAAGAATTAAAACAGAATCTTGTTGACCTTTTAATTCGATCTCCACCATTCAAGTCAACAACCAAGATGTCACGAACACTCAGTCGAAATTTCAGCCCAATCCAATGGTTAGTCAATCGGGAAATACGATCTGAAGGTTTCTGGTCAGAGAAAAAAAACTGCAGAAAAACAAATATTTTTCTTCTCTCTTCTCTCTTGTTAAAAGCTTTCTCAAAAACCTCTCTTATGTAATTTCCTTCAAAGAAAATACTAATGAATGATTGAATTATTCTCTCAAGACCATCCTCTACTTATAAATTTGTGCTTTTCGTTATAAGTCAAAACCAACTACAAATAGGATTACAATTTCAATAATTTTCCTAATAGAATTGTAAACCAAAATAAGGGAATAATTTCAATATATTTCAAGTAGGATTAGGCCATGAACCCTTTGGCTGGAAGATGAGCAATAACCCAACATTGAGCTTTAGAAAGCTCACCTCACACACATCAACCCATTGAATAGCCACTTACTTTTTGGTTAATCTACTCAATGTTGGTGTAATGAATGAGAGCATCATCGATACTAACCAACTAAGCCTAAGAACTCTAAATATCACAACTAAAATAGTTCAGACCCAATTTCGAACTGCCTCAATTTTCTTGGGATCCCTCATAATACATTTATTGATCACTATATATTTCAACTATGCCACCAAATTAATCGAAACCCACACTTTAAAAGAACATGATAAAGCTTAATTTTCTTCACATTTTTAAAGAACCATCCTCAAATAATGCTGGTGATCCTTCCTACTATGGGAGTATACCAATGTATCCTCAATGAAAATAATAACAAAGGAATCCCAATATGATAGAAACACCCAATAAAAGTATACTTTATCCAACAAAATTTCTTACTCAACAAGTCCTGTTACCGTTCTTTCAAATTCACCAAAGTATTCCAATAAGAAATAATAAAAATAGTCCATGTGTCTAACTATAAGTCAATACTAAATTTTATATCAAACTCACATGGAATACCTTTAAGAAAACTCTTGCGCCATTGGAATTGTCTCTAAAGCATACATATCATCACTAGTATCACAAACATTTTACGAATAAGTGAAGCAACACTTATTCCCACGCATTGAAACTTTAGAGACAAAAATACATTTCTTGAATGGGTACTGGGACTATCCTGCCACTTAAGTTTTGAAATATCAGATATATTTAAAGTTAGTATGAAACTGTATGATGTAGAGAAATTCACTCCATTTTCGATATGATATAGAAGTCTAACACATTCAGAATAGTTAAGTCTTTTCACGGGTCATGTACTACCAAGTCAACAGCATAAGATCGATGTAATCGATCTACCACTAAGAATCATCTACCGGTTAAGAATATGTGCAAACATAGACGAAAAGCTTTAAAATATATTCAAATCCAAATAAGGTATGTACATACGAAGTAGATCTACATTCAAAATAAAACTATAGTCAATTGAGAGCATATAGAATGATACTTTGAACCACCTTGATTAGCCCAATACAATTAGTTATTTATGAAGGTAATATTTTCAGTCACTGCTATATTGGTCTAAAATCTATTTAGTGATTCATAATTACTATGCATACATCTCTATACATGTCCTCATGCAGTTTCACGCAACTATTCATTCCAAAATTCCTTAACTAAAGAATCTTTCCCCCCTCTTATTTTTAAATATTGTTACTAATCCTCAATCCAAAATCTGGAAAGCTCCTCACAATATGTATTTATCACTATTTATTAATAACCCTCCATTTAGATGTCTTTACTGGCTAATATTCAATATCACCTTTTATAATCTTTTGATGTATTAGACTTAACCACCTTGTGACTTTTATCAAATAAACATCAATATGGTCATAGTGCCACTCAACTTGAACTATTCAATTTATATTCAGTATACCTCCACTCTAAAGGACAAAAAAAAAAAGAAATTTGTCATACAAATCTTATAACAAATCTTACCCTCTCAAACGCCATCAAAAGTGATCATAGTTTACATCTCTATCCTTTCTAAACTTCTCCTCATAGCATTACAATAATCATTGTCCTCTTATTTGATTAATTGATCTTCTTAATCGTACATTTCTCTTCAAGATATTTAACATTATACCGTTTCATTACTAAATTATTCACCTTTGGTAAATACGGATCATAAAACTGTCTTTATAAATTCAAATGAAGTTCAAATATCTTGTCTAAATCAAACTTCAAGCAAACTCTTTTTACTAACTCTAACCTCATCATTCATTCTTTAAAATCATAAATCACCTTACCGGGTTATTTGAAAACCACATAATATTCATACTATAACTCATAACACCATCGTCTACTAATGAGATCAAATTTGAAAGTGTCTCCTCACCATTGGTAAGAGAATGAAACAAAGAAATTTGACCTTAAATGGAATCAAACACACGATAAGGAATGAAATAATACAAGTTTCCTAAAGTTTTATAGCCTCTCGAAGATTAGTAACGAACGTCTACGCACCAATCCACAAGACTCTACTAGACTCAGCTCTTGTACTCGTGAGATCGATGAACCTAGGGATCTGATACAAAGTTGTCACGATCCAAAATCACTAGTCGTGATGGCACCTATGTTCCCAATCGATAGGTAAGCCAACCTCATACCTTTACCAATTTAATTCAGTATTTAAAGTAGAAAGATAAGTGAAAACATAATATCAAAACACTAAGTGATTTACAAGATTAAATGCGGAAACTTAAAAATACCACCCATGATTTAGTGTCATAAGTACATGAGACTCTAAAATACGATACGAGGACTAAATGACCAACCTAAACGCGAGGAATACCCTAAATACTAAAATCAAATGATAACTTCTAAAGACATAAAGGGAGGTGTGAGCCACAAAATATCCAAGTAGCTCACCACAATTCCAAGATAATTGAGAACTTAGCTCTGAAATCTCCATAAAATGCGCTTGAAATTGGAATGCAATTTGCACCACAAAAGAGTGAAGCAAGTGTAGTATGAATATAATACCACGTGTACCCAGTATATCTCATTGACCGACAACGAGGAAGTAGTGAAAACAGTGTATAAGGAAATAATCATTAAATTTTACAAGTCCACAATATATTTATCAAACAATTTATCATCAATAGGGACAATCAATTTTCACGAAATATCTAACTAACCAAATAAGAACATAATAAACAAGAATGAAGGATGTAATGAGATGTAATGCAATGTGACACCATGAAATGATATGCCTCAGATGCCCAATACTCTCTCAACCGTATATACATGATAGTCCTCGGAAATACATCGAGAGTTCATGACCCATGGGGGACTCGCGAGGTCCATATACCCACACAGACGATCTCAACTCACTATCATAAAATACAATAATTCCGAGAATGGACGATCTCCACGTGCCCAACTTATAATCATAACCAATCACTCGCACGGACAATCTCCACGTGTCCAAATCATAATGATAACTTAATCTCAACACAGACGATCTCCATGTGTTAGACATTTACTCATACTCAATCTCATGTTAATGCATGTGCACAATATGATATCAACCAAGGGGATGACGCAACATCTTAATAAATCAAATGTCGCTATGCCATATAATCACATCAATTATCACAATTGTATGGGTTCAATAAAGAAACACAATCAGACACACAAGAAATAAAGACACTAAATACATTAGCTAATGCCCATATGTTTTGGCATTCTCAAATTACAATCTATCATATTATAGTAATAAACTTTTCTGTTAATCCTACTGGTACTCGTACCAATGCCTGTCACATCATCGGTACGAGACCCCCATCTTTCAATCATTGCCCATTGATATTCCATTTTTAATTTTAATAAGAAAACGTCCCTCAACGAAGTCTAGAAGTCTTAACATACCTTGAATGTATGAACACGTGTCAAGAATCCTCAAGATTTATATTTCCCTTTCACAAAGCTTCGAGTGTTCCAATATATCAAATATGCACTATTCGTAAGTAAGCAAATCTGTGGACACACAATATTTCTATAGCCTAGACCATAAATTCTCCCAAATCTATAATTTAATTAATAAACCATGGTGCCAACTAAAATGTCACATCTTATATTTTTCTAAAAATCAAGCCTAGTGTTAAGCCTCAAACTCTCCAAGTATCTTAAATTCAATGCTCATAACAATAACATACACCTAATAATTACTTATCTATCTTAATATAGAAAATAAACTTGATTCTGTATTAATTATAATTAAAATAGTCTGATTTTTAACCCATGCGCTAACACAAAATCCCGAAACCTCGAAATAACTATCATCTATATCCATGTATACAAATTCTGAATTCTACACATTACTACCTATGACCATCATTAGAAAATCATTGACAATTCGATAAATACTAAATAATAAACTAAACCTTGGAATCATAAGTAAGTCATTAGCAATTAACTTATCCTACCAAGAAACCATCCTACGATATAGTGTAAATTTTCCAAAATTTGCTTTCTTTAACTGTAATTACACCATTTATTTTCCAGCCTAAATCTTGTCAACACAAATTCATATCCATTAATGATGAATACCAATCGATCATTAATGGATATGCAGAAGTTAATGTTGCGAAGTTACACACTATAAAGTGAACCAACTATCCAACCTTTGTATGATATTCACTACAATTTACCTATGTTCTAAAGGCATGTCCTAAGTCTCTCTGTTTTCCATTCTTTAAGGTTGTTTTTCGGTTTAATTTCTTATTCAAGTTGGATCTTGATTCCAAAAGTTGTTGTTGGTATTAAGAGAATTTGTACACCTTGTGGAATGTTTTCCCCCTTTTTGGCACTTGATGGAATTTAATTGCAAAAACAATTGAGTTTTGCCCATACATGTTTGAATTTATGCTTGTCTGAGTTTTGTTTCTTGGTTTTCATGATTTTAATTATTAGTGTGGTATGATCAAATGCATATTTTTGTGCTTAAAATTTAAATCTTTGTCGAGATTGGTTTTAATTTACTTGTGATTTATTATTTTGTTATCGTGTTGATTCATTTCTCGTTGTACTCCAATCTATAACACAACTTCTTTTGGAATATTATAACAACTTTTTTTAACCTGCGTATGTTAAACGCAACTGGTGTTTAGGTTATTCCTTCTTTTCTTTTTAGAAAAAGAAAATTGGGTTTGGGGTCATCTAGCCTGTAAACTCTAGATACATGATTAGTAGTTCGAGAGATTGATGGGAAATATTTTCTTTTTAATTTTGACGAATTCAAAAGTTTAACTGAAAGCATCCAGAAGATGCAAAAGAGGAGTAGTAAATGAGATATACAAAGGGTATAATAGCCATCTTTTGCATTTTCTGGATGCTTTCAATTAAACTTTTTAATTCGTCAAAAATAAAAAGAAAATATTTCCCATCAATCTCTGAAACTACTAATCATGTATCTAGAGTTTATAGGCTAGATGACCCTAAACCCAATTTTCTTTTTCTAAATAGAAAAGACGGAATATCCGAAGCACCAGTTGCATTTAGCATAAACAGGTTTAAAAAAGATGTAATAATATTCCAAAATAAGTTGTGTTCTAGATTGGAGTAAAACGAGATATGAATCATCACGATAGCAAAATGATAAATCACAAGTAAATTAAAACTGATCTCGACAAAGATTTAAATTTTAAGCACAAAATATTTGCATTTGATAATACCACACTAATAATTGAAATCCTGAAAACCAAGAAACAAAACTAAGACAAGCATAAATTCAAACCTGTATGGGCAAAACTCAATTGTTTTAGCAATTAAATTCCATCAAGTGCCAAAAAGGGGAAAACATTCCACAAGGTGTACAAATTCTCTTAATACCCACAACAACATTTGGAATCAAGATCCAACTCGAATAAGAAATTAAACCGAAAAACAACCTTAAAGAATGGATAAGAGAGAGATTTAGGACATGCCTTTAGAACATAGGTAAATTCTAGATAATAGCATACAAAGGTTGGATAGTTGGTTCACTTTATAGTGTGTAACTTGGCAACATTAACTTCTGCATATTATTTTTTTTACCATCGATCAAATGTCCAGCCTTAAATGATGAACCACTAATGGGCATTAAATGCCTCCTTTAGGTTTATCAAATTAATTCTAAAAAAAGAAGAAGTTTTCATTCTTAAATAAGAAATTTCAAACAAATGCAAATGTTTTGTTTCAATTTGAAATTAACTACTCTCTACTAATATAATATTATTCTACTGCATTCTGACAATATAAATTAATATGTAGAATTGAAAAGAATGAAAATTTCATCTTTTTACCTAAGCAATGTTATTGTTTTTCTTCTCGCTGATAGCCGCGTCCACCTCTTTTATTTTCTAAAATAAGAACTTATTAAAGCTGACAACCCCACTAATCTATTATCACTTATGTGACCTAAGGATAATAAAATATTAATTAATTTAGAGAGTTGACCCATTAACCACCAATCAAATAATATTAATTAAATAAATAGTCTAAAATTTCCATTTAAGATATTTAGGGGAAGAGTCAAAATAGTTCTAGCTCTCAAAGAGACCCAGCTAGCGGATCGTTACAAAGATGAAGATTAAAGGGTATTGGGTAGGGGTGGGGCTGCGTAATAAGCCATTTTCCCATGTCAACGCAAGTGTATCTCACACTCTTCATATTTTTGCTGATTATCAAAAAATGCCTAATATAAACAATTTTTGAATAAGTAAAAGTGTTCAATAGGTTGTAGGTACTAGTATTAGTTGAGATGTCTAAGTGAATATGTGGACAACTTTAAAAGACCGTCGATGACTTAAGCCACAAATCAACAAATGTTAATTTTGATTACATCAAAATCATTGTATCATATTTATCAAGTTCACATTAAAAGTAATTATATTGTACATCAAAATTATTGTTATTTTTGTAAATTAAGTATCATATTTATTGAATTCCTATAAAAAAAAATTCATTATATATAAGTACAATGTAGTACAATGTATGTGTATAATTCATTGTAATATATTTTTTTGTTAAAACATTCATTGTAAAATATTTAAAGAATTCAATCATTCATTGTAAAAAATAAATTCATTATACATAAAGTCATTATTTTTTAATAATCAAATATTATTCATTATATCTTTACCAAAAATATGATGGTGAGAGAATAAACTATAAAACAAACATAGGAAATTTTATGAAACCATATCCAAAAATGACTTCGGATGTCAGAATTAGAAAAGTAATAATAAAAACCAAATCCATTTATAACTCAAAGCTATATAATTGTGTAGAAAAGAAAGTTCCATTCATTTACCTTTGCAAAATGGATGTAGTTTTCATGTGTTGTTCTTTTATTCTCCCTGTTTTATTAATTATTCTCTTTAGAAGAATGCTTTGTAGTAGAAGACAACAAAGCAATAGTTGTAGTAGTGTGGTATCAATGAAGGATAGGCTTATCCAATTGCCAAATGAAGTGATTGTAACAATTCTCTCTCAAATGATAATTAGAGAAGAAGTCCAAACAAGTTCTCTTTTAATTCAATGGCAGTATCTCTGGATGCATGTTACACGTCTAAAATTCGACATTTCACAGTTTATTACATGAAAGATGTTTGCGATGCAAGGTTATGTAGAAAGGACGGGATGAAAAATATCAATTTGATTAATAATGTTTAGGATTTCCACAATGGTGGCTACTTAGAAGAATTCACTCTCTCGTTTTGCTTTTCATAAGCATTTTATATGTGTAATTAATAAATGTCTCAACTTTGTATCATCAAAGAAAAAGATTGAAATCAAGTCACTAAATACATATAATTACTTCAATTATCACAATTATATGAGTTTAATAAAGAAATACAACCACACACAAGAAATCAAATCACTAAATACATCAGTTAATGCCCATATGATTTGGCATTGTCAAACTACAATCTATGATATTATAGTAATAAAATTTTCCGTTAATCACACCGGTACTCGTACCAATGCCTCTCACATCATTGGTACAAGAGCCCCATCTTTCAATCATTGCCCATTGTCTATTCCATTTTTAATTTTAATTAGAAACGCCCCTCAACAAAGTCTAGAAGTCTTAACATACCTTGAATACCGAACACGTGTCAAGAATCCTCAAGATTTACATTTCCCTTTCACAAAGCTTCGAGTGTTCCAATCTATCAAATATGCACTGTTCATAAGTAAACAAATCTGTGGACACACTACATGTCTATAGCCTAGACCCAAATTTCACCCAAATCTATAATTTTATCAATAAACCATGGTGCCAACTTATGTGTCACGTCTTATATTTTCCTAAAAATTAAACCTAGTGTTAAGCCTCGAACTCTCCAAATATCTTAAATTCAATGTTAATCATATAACATACACCTAATAATTATTAATCTATCTCAATATAGAAAAATAAACTTGATTTGAACACTAATAGTAAGAATTGAAATAGTCTGATTTTCAACCCATTCGCTAACACAAAATCCCATAACCTCGAAATAACTATCATATATATCCCTGCATACAAATTCTAAATTCTACACATTACTACCAATGGCCATCGTTTGAAAATCATTGACAATTCCATAAATACTAAATAATAAACTAAACATTGGCAATCATTAGAAAGTCATTATCAATTAACTTATCCTACCAAGAAACCATCCTACGATATAGTTTCAACTTTCCAAAATTTGCTTTCTTTAACTGTAATTGCACCATTTATTTTCGAGCCTAAATCTTGCCAACACAAATTCATATCCATTAATGATGAATCCCAATCGAAATACTTCTAACACGAATTGTTGGCAACATTAACTTCTGCATATTATTATTTTTTACCATCGATCAAATGTCCACCCTTAAAATGATGAACCATTAATGGGCATTAAAAGCCTCATTTAGGTTTATCAAATTAATTCTAAAAAAAGAAGAAGTTTTCAGTCTTCAATAAGAAATTTCAAACAAATGCAAATGTTTTATTTCACTTTGAAATTACGACTAATATAATAATATAATAATAACAACAATCTACTGCATTCTGACAATATACATTAATATGTAAATTAAAAAGAATGAAAATTTCTTGTTTTTATCTAAGCAATGTTATTGTTTTTCTTCTCGCTGATCGCCGCCTCTACCTCTTTTATTTTCTAAAATAAGAACTTATTAAATGTGACAACCCCACTAATCTATTATCGCTTATATGACCTAAGGATAATAAAATATTAATTAATTTAGAAAGTTGGCTCATTAACCATCAATCAAATAATATTAATTAAATAAATAGTCTAAAATTTCCATTTAAAATAATTAGAGGAAGAGTCAAAATAGTTCTAGTTCTCAAAATGACCTAGCGGGTCGTTACATCATCTACCACTAAAACATACGTTCGTCCTCGAACGGTAAGAGTGACTGAAAGCTTAAACAAATGGAGATATATGATCAACTTATTTGAATCGTACTTCTAATTGGCCTCCTTAATTTGATGATGCTTCCATTGAACCCTTACTGAAGTAATTTCTTTCAACCTCAACTTTCAGATTGTCTATCCAAGAATTTTACTAGCTCCTCTTCAAATTCCAATTTTGATCAAGTATCTTGAATCTGTCACGACCCAAAATCGAGCCGCGAGTGGCACCCACACTTATCCTACTATGTGAGTGAACCAACCAATCTAAACCCCAACATATTGAACAAAATACAAAGCGGAAGACTTAAAACTCATTATCCCCAAAATCTGGAAGTCATCATCACAAGAACATCTATCCTCAAGTTACAAATCTAAAAGTATCTAAGAAGCTAAAATAAATAAAAGGCTAGTCCATGCCGGAAGTTCAAGGCATCAAGACATTGAAGAGAAGATCCAGTCCAAGCTAGAAGCATTAGCTCACCCTGAAATCCGGTGTAGTGAAGACTGGCTAGAATTACCGCTGAGTTGAAGACGACGGTACGTTTGCTGCATTCCCCAAATAACAAAGAAAGAAACAACAAGTAGGGGGTCAGTACAAAACACAAGTACTGAGTAGGTATCATCGGCCAACTCAAAATAGAAAACAGTATATATCAGTTCATATCATAAATCAACTACAATACTCAACATGTAGCAACAAGTACTATAATCATCAATAAGTACTACCAAGTTCATCCATGAGGACTCAAGCCTCAATACCACACTCATTTGGGAAATTAGGTTCATTACATTGAGTATTAATTACATCTCTCAAGATTCATTATCTTTCTTCCTCTTGTGTCGGTACGTGACACTCCGATCCCCTACTACTATGTGTCGGAAACGACACACAATCCCCTAATTCTACGTGTCGGAAGTGAACACGATCCCCTAATCTACGTGTCGGTTCGTGACACCCGATCCCTAATTCTACGTGTCGGTTCGTGACACGATCCTTAATACTATGTGTCGGTACGTGATCCCCTAATTCTACGTGTCGGTTCGTGACACCCGATCCCCTAATATTATGTGTCGGAACGTGACACTCCGATCCCCTAATTCTACGTGTCAGTTCGTGACACCCGATCCCCTAATACTATGTGTCGGAACGTGACACTCCGATCCCCTAATTCTACGTGTCGGACACCCGATCCCCTAAT